>JAREIK010002254.1:0-15000 GCA_029783825.1 Sapria himalayana | reverse complement strand
TATCTTCTTCCAATGATTGCACAAGCCTCATCAAGTTCATCATCGATTTACTGCTAGCATTTGTAAAAATAATGACACCATCCGAGTATGCGAAACAACTCACATTGGGCGTATGTCTTGGCTATTTGTAAGTGATAATATTGCCCTTTTTTATTTCATTTTTTAGATTTACAATTAGTATTTCTAGATACATATTAAATAGTGAGGGGAAGATCAGATCTCCTTGCTTAAAACCTCTTACTAGTTTAGATTCACTACTAACCTGCCTATTTATAAGAATTCTAACCCAAGTGCTAGAAACACATATATACATTAACTCTATCCAAAATTCTGAGAATCTCATTTTCTTCATTAGATTGCATAAGATATCCCATTCCACTCTATCAAAAGCTTTTGAGAGGTCCAATTTCATTATTAAATTATGTCCTTTGGACCTTACTCCAATTTCTCTTATCATTTCCAAAGCTAAATTAATATTATCCATCATTAATCTATTTTTTATAAATCCTGCTTGTTCCACAGAAATAATGGAAGGAATAATCTTACTAAGTCTATTTTGAAGTAATTTAGCAAAAATTTTATAGACCATGTTACATAGACTAATCGGTCTAAAGTCTTCTTCTCTTTGTGGATTTTCTTTTTAAGGGATTAGTATGATTAATGAATTAGCCCATGCCTTTGTGATTTCCACACCTGCAAAAATCCAGGCCATCGATGTGACCAACTCATTTTTAATTATCGACCATGTCCGCTGGAAAAATCCATTATTCTAGCCATCAGGTCCTGATGTGCTATTTTTATTCGCACTAAATACCGATTCCTTGACCTCTTCTTCACTAATAGGTTCTTCCAAGGCTATATTATCCTCATTCTTGACTCTCTTTTCAATTTTTTGAATAAAAGTGCATTTTTTTAGTGCGATCGTCCCGCATAAATGCCATTTAAAAAATTATTCTTGTTCATTTTTTATTTCCTCCTCCTTTTCTAACCAAGCAAAAATTTTAGATTTTAGTCCTTTTATTTTTTTTCTTTGAGATTTTAACTTTAGCCATTGTATTAAAAAACTTTTTATTTTTATATCCATTTTTTAGCCATTTTATTTTAGCCATTTGTTTCCATAAGACTTCTTCCATGTGCATTAAAAGTTTGAATTCTATTTTTTCTTTACTCACCTCAATCCTTGCAGCATCGTCTGGGTGCTCTTCATATTCAATTTCTAGTTTAGCTACCTTTTGTTCCGCCTCTTTAATTTTTAAGTTAATATTTCCAAATACTTCCTTGTTCCATTTAATCAAAGCTAGTGTTAGTCTGTGTAGCTTTATAGCCAATATTTGCATAGGGGTGCCCTTTATGGGCATTTCCCATGTGCCTTTTACCACGTTATCAAAGTCTTTATGCATTTCCCACATATTTTGAAATTTAAATCCTTATGCCTTCTTGCACTTTCTTGTAGTATGAGCAATAGTTGACTATGATCCAAACACATTCTGCTAAGATGCTTCACCTTTATTCCTCTCATCTTATCCATCCATTCCGTATTAAATAATACCTGGTCCAGTTTGGACCAGATTGCCCCCCTTCTTTTCCCGTTATTGCACCATGTAAATTTTGATCCTAAGTAATCTACCTCTATCAGACTTGCACTATCTATAGCATTGTTAAATTGTGATACTGCTATCGAGTACAACAGTCTTCCTCCTCTTTTTTTCTTTGAGTGTCTAATAGCATTAAAATCGCCTCCAAAAATCCATGGTGCCTTTAATGCCGCTAAAACTCTCATTTCCTGCCATAGAGCCTTCATTTTTTTTCTTTTGAATTAATATCATATACAACTGAAAAAATTAATTTGGGCTGATTTCATATTCTAAAACTAACTAGCTGTTCAGACACTACGAATATTTCAATTTCCATTGACTCATTCCACAAAATCCATAACTTGCCATTAGGGTTAGAATAGGCCTTGTAAAGCCCAATTGTTTCTTTATATTTTTCAAGTTGATCTATGTTTACCATAGGTTTAGCTAAGCACAAAATTTTAATATTATATATTTTAATTAGTTTTTTATTCTATTTATTGTTGGAGTGTTCGCCACTCCTCTTATATTCCAATATAAGCTATTAAACATTCTTATGAAAATCTCGCTTGTGCTCTAGTAGTACATTTAAATTCATATTTCTTATTTAAATATTTCTTCATTTTTCTTTCTGACTTGCATACACTTGGTGGAGCTTGCTCTATCTCCTTTGTCAACATTATGTTTACAAGGTTTTTATTCATTTCTTTAATCATTTCGATCGCATTTATTCTATTCAGAGGGACTTCCTTGCACATATTCTATTCCTTCCAAATAGAATCATCATGCAGATGGGGAGTATGCATCTTATATGCCTCCTTGCTGACATTCATGAAATGATAGCTTTTAGTGTTTTTTTCATCCTCCGATAAAAGGTCATCTTTTGCCCAGTCATAATCATTGATCTTCTTGATTAGTTCTAAATTCCTTTTCTTTACCTTTCTCCTTCTTTTAATTTCTCCTCCCATTCCTTCCCCCCTTCCATCTCTACCTACTTTCTCGGCCATGAAAGGGCAGCTTAATCTCTCTAGCCATTTTTTAATTTCATCTATCTTCCTATTTCCTATGGCCTCTTCCTCTCTCCTTTCTATCTCTCCTATCCCTCTTACCTCTTCCATTTCTGATTCATCTTTTCTTTCCTCCTCTAATATTCTCTCCTCTCTTTCAATACTCATCTCCACTATGTTATCACTCATTTCCATTCCATTATCTTCCTCCTCTACCTACCTTTCCTTGTTCTTCTTTTCTACCCCTTCTCCTCTCTCTTCCATCCCTACTGCCTCCCCTTGCCTATATTCTTTCCTCACCCATTTCTTACCTCTCTTTCTCATATTCTCCTCTATTAATTTTCCTTCCTTCCAGCCCTTACCATGTACCATGCAATCTTCCTCTCCATGCCCTAGTCTAAGGGAGTTACAATAGTAGCATGGCATGGATTCTGGAATCACTTCCTGCCAGAATCCATTGTCTAAGTCACTGCCCACCCACACTCTATTGGGAGGAGAGCTTCGTAGATCAACCTCAATGCACACTCTAGCCAAGATCGACGTAGTAAAGTATGCTGTAGCCTCATCCATAAGCCATGGTTTACCCAAGCAAGAAGCTATTAAATATAGCGCATCTAGCATATAATCGACATCATTGATGAAAATTGCTGGATGCTTATATTTTAACTGCTCAACATAAATACTGCACAAATATAAAAAGAGAGAAAAAAATGTAAATTAATTTTTAATAATTCCTATTAAAGATAAAATTAAACTATGATTAAACATGCAATCAATTTGAGTATACATACTCAATACATAGTGCAACCTTCTTACAATTAAGTAAAACGTAGCTTCGGGTTGTTTTGTACTCTTAATCTATCATACATCTTTTCATTACTCTTCGAAATACTCTTCCAGGGTGCTTGAAGAAAGATAGTTTGTCCACAGAATTATCTTTTACCATCACATGACTTTCATAATTCTGTGGTACATTTCTTTTCTTTGTATTGATATGATCCTAAAAATAATACGAACAAAATGATGATGCTTCTTCTACTAAATATGCCTTGCAAATTGAATCTTCAACTTTTGCCTTATTTCTAACATTCAATTTCAATTTACGAAGATGCATACAACCACAATGTTAGGGTTCAATTAGATTAATTTACAATATTACTTAAAGTATGAAATAATAAAACACAGCAAATTATATGTATTTACCTCTCAAAAGGATACATCCGACTGAAATGTACTGGCCCTGCAATCCTTGCTTCATATGCCAAATGGACTAGCAAATACTCCATTGAGTCTAAAAAACTTGGTGGGAATATCCATTCAAGATTACAAATAATAAGTGGAATGCCATTCTCCAGCCTCATCATGTCATCTATTTTGATTGTGGTTGCAGTTAACTGTTTGAAAAACAAACTAAGTTCTGTAAGGACCTTCCAAACACTTAATGGAAGTAATTCATAGAATTAAATTGGTATTAATCTTTGCATAAATACATGACAATCATGACTTTTCATTTTAAATAACTTAAGATTCTTTATATCCACGCATCTACCCATATTTGACACATATCCATCAGGGAATTTCAAATTTCTAATCCATTCACAAAATACCTGGCTTGCCTTCTTATCAAGTGTGTAGCAAGCTTTAGGGAATTTTCTTGTTTCCTCATTTAGTTTTAATCTAGGATGTCGACATTAATCATACAGCTCTTGTCTTGATTTTAAAGTGTCTTTTGTTTTTCAGTCTACATTAAGGACATTGTTGAAAACATTGTCAAAAATATTTTTTACAATATGCATTACATCTAAGTTATGACGAATTAAATTGGACTTCCAATAGGGCAAGTCCCATAATATACTACATTTTATCCAGCCAAATAATTTGCCTATTGGTCCAATACTTCCAGTAGCTTCCTTTTCAGTTATCTTCTTCAAACCCAAACTCTGTATCTCTGTCATAATATCAGATTCTGAACAAACTACTGGTAGAACTATTATCATCATTTTATTTTGTTGAAATATAGTTCTATTTCTTCGAAATGGATGATTCTAGGTAGAAACATATGATGGTTATCAAACCATGACTATTTACTAGGCCTATCAAAATTCAACACGACACGATTAACCGACATGATTAAACATTGATTAAATGGGTTTGGGTGAGACCTAAATGGGTTTGGGTGATAAACGGGTCAACCCATTTAACACATTTAATAAACGGGTCGTGTTCGGGTGAGACGTGCTAATCCATTTATAACCCGTTTATCCGTTTAAATAAAATTAATAAATTAATATTTTTTTAAAAAAATTAATCATTTTTTATTTTTTTAATAACATAGAAAAATATATAAGGAAATATTTTTTTAACCTACCTAAACTTTGCGCCTCCTGCCTCACCTCCTCCAGTCCTCTTCCTGGATCGGCTCCACCACCAGCTAGCACCCACGCCTCCACCGGCCACTCCTCCCCCTGCAACACCTCCACCGGCAACTCCTCCACCGGCAACTCCTCCACCGGCAACTCCTCCTCCGACCACACCCCCACCGGCCACTCCTCCAGCGGCCACCCCTCCAGCAGCCACCCCTCCGGCTCCTCTCGCATCTCCGCCAACTGTGGTTCCCGCTCCAGCTGGACTAGCTCCGAGCAAGAAAGCGACCTCAGTGACCACTGACCAGCTCCACCGGCCTTGGCTCCATCGCCTCTACTTAACAGCCCGTCGGCACCACCCGCAAAGGCACCTGGACCGACCTCGGTGGCAACCTCTCCAGGACAAGCCGTGAACGATGTGGTAACTGGTAAGTCATTCAACTTTCGATCTGATCCAATAGATCTGAGCTAACCTAGGTCAGATTCATCTGGTTTTGTACTACTACTTTGTTTCAATATGCAATGTGCATTATGAGAGACATGGCTTGAATGCTTCGTTTTCAAGTGTGAATACTATAACACATTATATTTATGCAGTGTAGTTTGATCAGAAGGCATTTATTCAAAGTCCAAGCCATAATACAAGGAAGAAGATACATATAATATAATCTTTATTTAGTCTCAACTCCATGCAGAAGGGCGTCACTTCAAGGGGATGAAAAGAAGATATTATATGGTGAAAGATTGTAAATATATATATATTTTTTAGGGTTTGGTGGGTTGATGATGAAACTAGAGAATGGGGTTTTCTATTGACTTACACGACTGGTTAGAGCCAAGAAATCAAGTCACACGTGGAGACAACTTGGGAGAAGCTCCCCAAGAAATTCCAAAAGAAAAAAAAAAGGATAAATTTTTCTCTTTGACCAAACAATACCCTGCAATGATAGCCAAGGGATGGTCCTACTACTTTGTCTCAATATGCAATGTGCATTATGAGTGTCTTTTTTGACAACAGATAGTCCTAGGTTCTTAAAAGAAGACATTTGATTTTGTTATGAATAGGTATATATGTATTTTCATAATTGTGCTTTAAGAAAAAAATTATGGATGTAGAAATTTGATTTTGACATGGGAAGTTCTCAATGTGACCATAATAAATCCATTGCCAATGCAGGCCTAAAATTTAATAGTATCACCCAAAGATGCGAAAAGTAGTTGACACTATAATTTAGGATATATGAACATCATATTTACGAACAAATATATGTGTATTGAGCAAATGGATTCTATTTAATTGTATTTTTTTTGTCTTAAACAGATGGATTCTTCCGATCACAATATTATAATTTCTGATGAAGAAGATAAGGTTGGGCATGAATCTAATGTAGCTGAAACTCCAGCAACACAGACATCAACTGGTATAACTACAAAAAAAGGTAAATCTAATCGTAAGCAACAAAAGACTTCAATAGTATGAAACTACTTTACAGAATTAAATGAAAAATATCCAGACGGCAAGAAGCGTGCTGCATGTAATATTTGTGGTATCAAATATATATGTGAGTCTACTCATGGAACTGGTAATATGCATACTCACATGGAAAAATGTGTGATAAAAAACCATGGGGATATTGGACAATTGCTTCTGAGTCAAGGTCAAGGATCTATGTTAATGCGATCCACAAAATTTGATCCTGAAATGTTTCGTGAGTTAGCGGTTGAGGCAATACTTAAGCATGATTTACCATTTTGATTTGTCCAATATGAGGGTATTAGAGCAATGTTCAAGTATGCTTATGAAAATATCAAGATGCCTTCTAGGAATACTGCAAAATCAGATGTGTTAAAAATTTACAAGAGAGAGAAGGATAAACTTAAAATTGTGTTGGGTTCCCTTCCTGGAAGAATTTGTTTGACATCTGATTTGTGGACTTCTATATTGACTGATGAATATGTTTCTCTCAAAGCCCATTATGTTGATCTAAATTGGAAGTTGCAGAAAAAAATTTTGAACTTTTGTTTCATGCCCCCTCCCCACACTGGTATTGCATTGTCTGAGAAAATTTATACATTTTTGACTGATTGGGGAATTGAAAGGAAATTATTTTCTTTGACTTTGGATAATGGTTTTAGTAATGATTATTTTGTTGAGTTGTTGAAGAGTCAACTTAACCTTAAAAATGCTCTCTTGAGGGATGACGAGTTCTTTCATGTTCGGTGTTGTGCACATATTCTTAATTTGATAGTCCAAGATGGACTGAAAGAAATTGATGAATCAATGATAAAAATTCGAGAAAGCATCAAATATGTTAAAGGCTCATCAGGAAGGAAAAAAAAGTTCATGGATTGTGTTGCTAAAGTTTCATTAAAGAGTAAAAAAGGTTTGCGAGGGGATGTTCCAACTAGGCGGAACTCAACTTATGTTATGCTTGACAGTGCACTTTTTTATCGTCGTGCATTTATTCATTTACAGTTGAGTGATTCTAATTATAGATATTATCCTTCCCAAGAAGAATGGAGCAGAGTAGAAAAGATTTCTAATTTGTTGAGGGTGTTTCATAAAGTTAATTGCTTATTCTCTGGTACATCATATCCCACAGCTAATTTGTACTTCCCTCAAGTGTTCCTAATTCAACATACTTTGAAGGAGGCATTGACAGACAATGATAGTTTTATGAGAATAATGGGAAGTCATATGCATGCCAAGTCTGACAAGTATTGGTCAAAGTATAGTGTGATTCTTTCAATTCCTATCATCTTAGATCCTCGGTACAAAATTCAGTTTGTAGATTGGGCTTATTCAAAACTTTATGGAGGTGATTCCTATGAATTCAAGTGTGTTCAGGATACTTTATTTGAACTCTTTGAATTGTACTCTGTCAACTTGTCACATGTTGTTCCAAGTACTTCAAGTAGTGAGAAACAAGTTAGCGAGACTCATGGTCTTGATGATTCCGAAAACCTTTTTCAGGTAAAATATAATTTATTTTGTTTGAATTGAATGTGATCAAGGTAGTTTATTGTATATTAATAATGACTTTGTATAAAATGTAGGATTTTGAAAAACGTGAAGAAGAAGATGCTCCTGTTTCTCGAGTGACCGAGTTGCAGTTGTATTTTAATGAAAAAAGGCTTGAAAGAAAAAAGGAGTTGGATATTCTAACTTTTTGGAAAGGAGAGCAGTTTTGACATCCTATATTGTCTCGGTTGGCTTGTGATGTGATGACAATTCCTATTTCTACGGTTGCATCTGAATCTGCATTTAGTACCGGTGGCAGAGTTTTGAATAAGTATCAAAGTTTACTTTTGCCAGAAACTGTCCAAGCTTTGATTTGTACTAGAGATTGGATTCATGGGAAGAGCAGTAAGTTTGATTCCAGTTTACTAGTATTATTTTTCTCATTATTCTAATTCATATGATCTTTGATTCATTTATGTTTTATTGTGCTTAGTTGTAGATGATTCTAATGATGATTCATAAGGGGAATTAGATGATGATGTTTTCAATCAAAATATGAAGTCTAATAAAGTTATATCCGCTCAATGTTCTAATTCTATATCTATCATTGATCATGACTAAAGAGAGGCAATGTCAAGTTTTTGGTACTAATTTAGTTATTAATTTATTTAATTATTAATGTTATATAATACTTCATTTTAATTTGTGTAGGGCATGGAAATTTGGTTGTTGAACCTGCTCATTGTCTTGGAGGTGGAGATTTGATATCTTTCATGGAATTTTGTGAATCATGGAATTTATAGTTGTTTGAGATTATAATTTATAATATGATTGTTATTTCGGATTGTATTTATGATTTGTAATATGGTCGTTGGTAAATTTTGGATACTTTGGATTTGAATATTTAGATTGTAATTTGTACTTTATTATATAGTGGTGTGGTATGAATGATGTCTCTAAATATTACATTTTTGTGTTAGTTTGTTAGTTTTATGAAGTTAACATTTTTAAATAAATAGGTAAATGGTTAAACGGGTGGTTTAACGGGTTAAATGGGTCAAACGTGTGGTAAATAGGTAAATGGGTCAAATGAGTGGTTTATCGTGTTAACCCGACCTAACCCAACCCGACCCGTTAAAATTAGACGTGTTAAACGAGTCGTGTCGTGTTACCCATTTATTAAACGGTTCATGTTCGTGTTTTTATTTTTTACCCATTTATTAAACGTGTCGTGTACGGGTTTACATATTTTTCACCCATCACCCGTTTAACCCGTAACCGTTTAACCCAACCCAACACGTTTGACACCCCTACTATTTACCACTAAATTTGAGGATAAATGCATCAAAAATTTTCATGCAATACGAGAATGTGAATCATTCTGTGGTATTCCAGCTAGACAATATTGAATATGCAGGAAAGTCACTTATCGTCCACATAAGGGATGCCCACATAATACAAATTTTTTTCTTTGAGATATCATATGTATTCACGCCAACATCCCATAAATGATTTGACTCTACAATAAGAGGCTGTAAGAAAACATCCAGAATATCTTTTAGATTTTTGGCCTTAGAACCAATATTGACAAAAACATATATTGCTCATTCATACAAGTTATAAGATGTCATGATCACTGGCCATGTTGAATACTATTGTCCAGATTGCCCAAATGGCTGAAATACATCAGTGTAGTGACTCAATCTCACATGTCGACTTTCTGCTGCAAAATCTTGATGTATATAATTAAAATACTTCCAAGCAGGTGAATCTGATATGACACATTATTCATTTTTCAACCTCAGGCTCGGAATGCCACCTCATATTATTTGTTGTAGCATTTGATGCATATAGTTTTTGTAATTGAGGAATTAATGGAAAATAATACTTCTTCTTAAAGACAACCTTCAATTTTTCTCGAATATCTATAACATGAGGTACCTTCCTAAATCGAAGATAATTACAGAACTTATAGCTAATCAAATCACTATAACCGCCCCAATTTTTCATGCATCCATTTAAATAACAATCAATTTTTTACACAGGTAGATTCTTTCCTCATAGTAACTTCTTAGTATTGTAAAATTTATTAGTGATCAAATTATTATCTGGAACAATCTCCTTCTTTAGTTCTGTCACCTGATCAAATAATTTCTCAGACATATGATTTTCTGACTTAATGCTCATTAGTCGAGCCACAAGTGATAATTATGAATGTGTTTTACAACCAGGCCACATCTCTCTATCTACAACTTTTAGCATTTCATAAAATTTTTGTGCTTTAGGATTAGGTAGTTCATCCATGTAATCCATATTGAAGTTAGCACCAGCAACTTCCGTGATCATTCTATGGTATGTGTTTGATGATTTTTCACCACAAGCAAACAATTCAATATCCTCATTTTGGTCAATATTCAGAGCCATTGTACTTTTCCCATGATAAATCCAAACAAAATAATTTGGCACAAATCCATGTTTAACCAAATAATACCTTATAGTGTTTGCATCATGAAAAGAGATATTCTGATACTTGCGATGATTACATGGACACTTAATTTTTTCTCCATCCATCAATCTCGATTGACTACATGCAAAATTGATGAAAGTTTCAAGTCCAGGAAAAAAATCTTTATTCAAAAATTAATTAATAACCATTCTGTACATCCACTGACGATATGAGCTCATTTTGCCCTGTTTTATTTACAAAAAATAATGCCTAATCATTATTTTGAATAAAACATTATATTACTTCAAAATATACAAATAATTAAATAAAATTACTTATAGATGAATATTTAAAAATTAAATATCATGAATATCAAGGCAATGCATTTGCAGAATCTTCATTAATAGATAAAGAAATTTTTAGCACGATAAAGATTAATAGATATCATAGTTATACTGGATAAGGGTGCAAAATGTTATAATGCACAAGAAAGAAGAGCAAAAAAGAAAGACATTTAATGTTTGAAGGAGGAGAGTGATAGAGAGAGAGAGAGAGAGGGAAGGTGGGGAAAGAGAGGGGCAGAGAAATGCAGAGATGAAGAGAGAGAGGGGGGGGGAGAAGGAGGGAGAGAAAGGGGGGGAGAAGGAGGGAGAGAGAGTGGGAGAGAAATGGGGAATGAAAGATAGGGGAAGAGAGGGGGAGAGAGTGAGAGAGAGGGAGAAAGGGGGAGAGAGAGAGAGAGAGAGAGAGAGTTGGAGAGAGAACACGCAAGAAAGAAGAGCAAGAAAAAAATTAACAAGAGTGAGAGTGGGACACATAAAGAAAAAGATATATAGATATATAGTTATATCTATATATAGATAGATAAATAGATAGATAGCCAAATACACAAATAGATAGATAGACACTTAGATATATAGATAGATAAATAGATAGATAGATAGCTATATGAATAGACAAATAGATATATAGTTAGATATATAGATTGATAGGCAGATAGTTATATAGAAAGATAGATAGAAAAATAGATATATAGATAGATAGATAGATAGAAAGTTAAATAGAAAGATAGATAGCTAGACAGATAGATAGCTAGATAAATAGATAGATAAGCAAATAGAAAGAAATAAAGAAAGATAGATAGATATATATATATAACTTGACAAATAGACAGGTTGATTATTTGATAGATAGAAAGAAAGATAGTTAGATAGTTTGACAGATAAATAATTTGAGAAATAGATAGTTTGATAGGTAGATAATTTGAGAAATATAGTTATAAATAGTTACAAGTAGTTATAAGAAATTATAAATAAATGCATACAAGTAGTTATAAGTAAATATAAATAAATGTATACAAAGTTATAAACAATTATATTGATTTACATATATGTATACATAATTAAAAATAAAGTTATATTTATTTATATAAAGTTTTTTATAGTTTTACAAATATTTATATATAGTTATACACATTTAGTTAAACATTATGTTGTATGTTTTATACATATAATTATAAATATAGTTACATGTGGTTATACATATAGTTACACATATAGTTAAACTTATATTTATACATGTATGTATATATATTTTTTCATATAATTTCATATATTTATACCTATAATTATGTATAAGTATGGATATACTAAAATACAATTTTTATACTAATATATAAAAATGTATATTAAATACATGTTGTTAATTATATATATATATATATATATATATATAGCTATGTATAAAGTTTATATAGTTATACATAAAATAATCAAATCCTATTTGCGTTATCATGATAGATTTTTGAATCCAAGATTTCTAAAAAGTTACTAGTTGGATGGTTGGTGGCATCATTAAATGGGTGTAGGCCCTTGGTTTGAACCTATCATTGTTCTTTGAAAAAGTATATTTTGGTAAACCCTATGAAAATCAAAAATTAATTTTTGAATTCTGAAACTATTATTTTAGATTTTAATTTTTTAAAAACTTCTGTTAGATAAACAAAGTTGATGCATTTCGGTGCATCAAAAGTGGATAAAATTTATAATGTCATAGGAAAAAATATTAAGAGGACCCAAAATGAAAATAAATATGTTTTATTACAATTTTTAATTTTATATAACATTTGGGGACCCAAATTCAAATTATTTATGATTTGGGTCTTCTAAATTTTTATACTGATAATTACTTTCCTTTATTCATACGGTATGCATATGAGTTAATGCAGAAACACATTTTTTCATAAATAAAAACATATAGATATGGAATTCATAAATACTCTATATGCATAAACATATGCATAAACTCATTTTTGCATACCGAGTAAGCTGAAATGAGTTTATGCATTATGTTTTGTTTTAATTATATTGGGATAATTATGAGTACCCGAATTTAGGTACTAAAATATAGCCCAAATCATAAATATTTTTTTTTTGGATTCCATAACAAAATTATCCATTATATATGTGTGTGGGTATGTGAGTGTAGATTAAGGATAAAAATATTAAGTATTATTATTATTATTAGTGTTGTGGAGGAATTCTGTTTTTTTTTTACAAAGTTAGATAGAAGTTATTGTTGTTTTTGGAAGTAACAAAATATAGAGAATAGTACATTCATTGTCAAGAAAATCTATTTAATAAAATTCTGAAATTGAATTAATTTAAGAAAATACTTATCAGAGCAATATTCCTACCATTTAGTGGTATCAATGCATAATATTAAATTGTTTTTGTTAGTTTGTTTTGTAATTTAAGAGATGCAAGCCTAATCTTTTTTTCTATTTGAAGATTAGAATGATTTGGATTTCTGCATGTAATTGCTACTTAAGAGCTATAAGGCTACTCTATTTTCTTTTTTTTTGTCTCAACAATTTGGATTTTTTTGGCTCATTTGCAAGACTAATAATTATTCTTGATCACTATTTTATTTTTGATATTTCCTTAATTGCTATGTGATCAACTCGAAAACTTATAAAATACCTTTATGCGACATCATAAGCAAGGTCTCTTTGTTCAAGCTTCTTTGTTGTGCCATCCAAGACTATAATAAAACCTTGATTTATCATTATCATTATACATGATGAATAATTCTATACTTATTCCTTTACAAGGAATTTGAACATAATACAAGTTGATGTGTAGAATTTAGCTTGGGTGTAGGTTGGCTCTTAACTTGTCGATTTGCATTCCTACAAACAATTTAGAAATATAAAAAATTTAAGATATAATATATAAAAAAATGATAATATGGCATACAAATCATGTAAGTGAATAAATATATTTTTCAAATTAAATTTATAATCTCATTTCTTTGGTTCAAATTAGAAACGTAATCAAAGTATGGTGTTAGAATGAATATAATCAACCCTCATATGACTTATTAATTGGCATCCCTCCGGTGGCTATTAAGTTAGCATGAAATGAATATAAATCATTCTAGCCATAGGAATCATAATTTTTATGGTGCAATATAAATGGATGGATAAATTTACCTCTCAATTATTGAGCATACAATAAATATAACTGGCTCGGACAACATTGAGAAGTAATTATTTTAATATGATTACATAATGAGTTTATAATGACTCAGAACAATTTAAGGATGAGATTGCAAGATGGTTTATTATCACGATCCTAGGGCACTCTCATTCAAGGGCTGTGATGTGCTTAGTTTGATTAGTTAAATTTAATAGGATTTAAAATACTTTAAATTCCAATATTAGATGTTTATGCATTTTTAATCATTAGTCTTAACAATTTTTATAAATTACTTATACAGTATAGTAAAAGTTTATGTTTACTGTTTCTATAGTTATAAAGATATAGTTAAGTTTAAATAGTTTATGTATATTATTTTTATAGTTATGTTTAAACACACTTATATAAAGCATACTTATATTTATGTATATTGTTTTTTTATAGAGTATGTAGTTATGTATATTGAAGAAGTTATTAATTCGACATACCTACAGTGCACCATCAAAATCCACACAATGACAATGCATTATATCAAAAATGCATGAAGTATGTATACGATTAAGTATATATACGCAACCCAAGATCACCACAGTGAATAAAGGAAAATAATTTTGGAAACAATAAATAATAGAATCAATATACATAAGCTTAATTAAGATAATCGATGAAGAATAAATGTATAAAACATACCTCAAATCAAATAAAAATTAAAACTTAAACCTCGATTATATGTTGATGCATTGGTGTTGAGGGATTGAAGGTCGAATGCGGAGGTTCGCATCACTTGTTGTTTAAGAATATCGCGTCTCGACGTGAATGTAAATATTAGCAAATTTATTATATTTTAAATTATTAAAACATTAAATAAACAATATATATATATATATAAAATCAAAAAGGCTCATTAATTTTATTTACTATCAAAATTTTTTAAACAAAATTAATGTGCGTGTAGCAAGGTACAAATGAAAAACAAACACCTTACAATTTTTAATTATATAATTAATAATGAGGACTAAGAATAATATGAAGAATAAGAAAAATAATAATAATAAAAAGAAACGAAGATTAAAAAGAATAATAAAAATAAGAAGAATAAGGAGAATAAGAAGAATAAGAAGAATAAAGAGAATAAGGAGAATAAAAAGAATAAGAAGAATAAGAGAATA
>JAREIK010002253.1:83726-120579 GCA_029783825.1 Sapria himalayana | reverse complement strand
CGATCTATCTTTTGTCTATCTACTTATTTTTATATCAATCAATCTATCTATCTATCTATCTATCTATCTATCTGTATATCTGTCTAGTTGCTATCTATTTATATTCATAAGACTATTTTTCTATCTGTCTAGCTGTATATTTGTCTATCCTTATGTCTATTAATCTATATATATATATATATATATATCAATCTATATAAATTTATATTTGTCTATATGTCTATTTGTCAATCTGTCAATCTGTCTATCTCTCTATCTTTCTATATGTCTATTTGTCTATTTATCTATCTTTTTATATGTATATATATATCTATCTATTTATCTAACTATCTATATCACTATCTAACTATCTATATCACTATCTAACTAACTAACTAACTATCTGTCTATCTATATATCTATCTGTAAATTTTTTTATCTATCTATCTATTTGCTATCTATTTATCTGTTGATCTATATATTTGTCTATGTATCTATCTGTCGATATATCTCTCCCTCTATTTGTCTTTTAGAATATCACTATAATTATCTATCTGTCAATTTGGCTATATATCATTCTGTCTATCTATATATTTGTCTATCTATCCATCTGTCTACCTATCTATCTAGCTATTTACCTATATATCTATCAATATGCCTATTTATCTATCTATCTGTCTATTTATCTATTTGTCTATATGACTATAATTCTATCTATCTATTTTTCTATCTTTTTCTATAAATCATTGTATATTTTTCATTCTATTTGTCTATTTGTCTAACTATCTTTCTATCTAACTAACTATCTTTCTATTTATCAGCCTATTAGTATATCAATCTATCAGTTTCTCTATCTTTCTATCTTTCTATCTTTCTATCTATCTATCTAAGTATCTAACTAGCTATCTATCTTTCTATATATTTATATATCATCTTTCTATCTATTTATCTTCATGTCAATCTATCTATTTGTATTTTTTAATATTTAACAATCTTTTTATCTATATATCTATCTTTTATCAAAATGTCATTATTTTAATCAATCTATTTATGTGACTATCTAACTGTCTATATTTCTATCTATATAACTATCTAACTATTTAACTACATTTTTGTTTATCTATCTATCATTAAATCTATCTATCTATTGATCTATATATCTTTCATCTATATCTATATCTATCAATTTATTAGTTTATCTATCTATCTATCAATCAATCTTCTTATCTATCAATTTGTCTATCTATATATCTATCTATCGATTTTTCTATCTATATATGTGTCAATTTGTCTATCTGCCTATAGGCCAATCTATCTATCTATTTAAATATCTTTCTAACTATCTATTTGTGAATCTATCTATCCATTTATCTGTCTATTTTACTATCTATCTATCTATCTGTCAATCTGAATATCTATCTATCTTCCTACCTACCTATATGTCTATTTATCTATCTATTTATTTATATGTATATCTAAATATCTATATTTCTATCTCTTTGTCTACCAACCTATCTATCTATCTATCTATCTATTTCTCTATCTCTCTATCTATCTATTTTACTATTCAACTATTTGTCTATTTGTCAATCTATCAATATGTCTATCTGTTTATTTGTCTATCTATTAATCTATCTATCATTTTATGCATCTATGTGTTTATATCTGTATATATATCTATCTGTCAGTTTGTCTATCTATCAATCTGTATATCTATCTATTTGTATTTTTATAATTATGTTTTTCTATCTATCTTTCTATTTGTCTAACTATCTATCTATCTATATATGTATCTGTAAATATATATATTTGTCTATTTGTCTATCAATCTATTTAAGAATCAATATATATATATATATATATATATATATATGTATGTATATATATATCTCTTTATCTATCTATCTATCTATCTATTTATCTATCTAGCTGTCTATCTTTCTATCTGTTTAATTTTCTATTTGTCTATCTATCTATCTTCTTAATTGTTAATCTCTCTATATAGCTATGTGTCATTATATATATATATATATATATATCAGTCTATCTATATATCTATCTTTCTTTCTTTATATCTATCTATTTATCTATTTATAAATCTATCTATCTATCTGAATATCATTCTATCAATATATATGTCTATCTATCTATCTTTCTATGTGTTTATGTATCTATCAATATAACTATATATCTTTCAATCTGTTTATGTATCTATCAATATAACAATATATCTTTCAATCTTTCTATCTATATATCTATCTTTATATCAATCTGTCTTTCGGTTTAACTATTTATATATCTATCTATCTTTCTATCTATCTTTCTATCTATCTGTATGTATGTCTGTCTGCATGTCAATCTATATATATGTCTATCAACTATATATATATATATATATATATATGTTTATCTATCTGTCTATCTATCTATGTATATATCAATCTATATGTATATTTTTCTATCTTTCTTTCTATCTATCTGCCTATGTATCTATGTATCTATCTAAATATCAAATTATCTTTCTATAAATTAGACAATCAGTCTATCTATTTATCTACCTATCTGTAAATATATCTATCTGTTTATCTGTCTATCTATCTATTTATCTTTCTATCATATATCTATCTATATATCTATTAATCTTTCTATCTATCTGACTAAATGTTTATCTATCTATATGTCTATTTGTTTATCTGTCTATATGCCTATCTAATTAAAAATTTATCTGACTATCATTTTATCACTCTATATGTGTATCTATATATATCTATCTATTTGCGTACCTACTTATCTATCTATTTGTCTATCTATTTATTTATCTATCTAGATGTCAATCTATCTATTTGTTTATTTGTCTATATATCAATTTATATGTCTCTGTGTCTATTTGTCTATCTATATGTGATTATCTACTTATCTGCCTATCTACCTATCTGTCTATCTATCTGTTTATAAACCTAACTAACTGTTTATTTGTCTATCTATTAGTCTATTTATTTATTTGTATATCTATCTATCTGTCTTTATTTCCATCTATCATTGTGACTATTTATCTATATGTGTATCTATATATCTATATTTATTTCCATCTATCTATCATTGTATCTATCTATCTATATGTATATCTATTTATCTCTCTATTTGCTTATTTATCTATCAATTTTATGATCTATCTATCAATCTATCTTTCCATTTTTCTATCTATCTATCATTCAATCTATCTGTTTATCTATATATTTGTCCATATGTCTATTTATATATCTATCTATATTCTTATTTGTATATCTGTATATCTGTCTATATGTGAATCTATTAATGTATCTATGTCTTTATGTAGCTATGTGTATATGTATCTATGTGTCTAAATGTATATCTCTTTACATAAATATCTATCTATATAACTATCTATATACCTATCTATATATCTATCTATTTATCTTTCTTTTAATATATCAATCTGTATATCTATCTATCAGCCTATCAATCTATTTTTCAATCATTTTATAAGTTTAATTATAAATTTGGATATATAACTATCTGCCTATTTTATATCTATATCTATATATTTGTCTATCTCTACATTTATATATCTATATATCTAAATATTTGTATTTCTATCTATTTATCTATCGGCCTATCTATTTATCTATTTATCTATTTATATATCTATCTTTCTATATATTAATATGTCGATCTAGCTCTCTATCTATCTATATGTCTATATGTCAAAATGTCGATCTATCAATCTATCTCTCTATCTATTTAGCTATCTATGTATTTGTTTATTTGACTATCTATCTATTTGTCTATCTATCTATCTATTTGTCTATCTATCTATCTATTAGTCTATCTATATATTTATATATTTATATATCTAAATATCTATATATGTAACTCTTTTATATTTATATATCAATCTATCTGTTTATATATATATATATATATATATATATCTATCTATCTTTCTTTATTTCTATCTGTCTATTAATATATTTGACTATTTATCTAATTATATAAATTTCTATATGTTTATCTTTCTATCTATATATATGGCTAGCTATCTAACATTCTATATGGCTAGCTAACTATCAGTCAATCTATATATCTATCTTTCTATCTACCTATTTGTCTAACTGTCTATCAATCTATCTTTATAACAATCCATCTCTTTATTTTCCTAACTATATGTGTATGTGACTATTTGCCTATATGTCTATTTTTATATTTGTCTTTCTATCAATCTATGAATCTATTTGTCTGTCTATCTGTCTATCTATATAACTATATCTTTATATTTATATTTATCTATCTATCTATCCATCTATCTAACTATCTATCTATTTATCTATCTATCTATCTATTTGTTTGTCGATATATCTATTTATCTATCTATCTATCTAATTCTTTTCTGTCTATCTATCTATCTATATGTTTATTTATCTTTCAGACTATTATCTATCTATCTAAATGCTTGTTTCTATTTATCTATATATCTATCAGTCTATTTGTCTATCTAATTATCTCTATATCTTTTTAAGTGACTATTTGTCTATCTATCGATATTTTTATATGTCTATGTATTTATCTTTTTATCTATCTATCTCTATATTAATTTATCCATCTATCTAACTATCTATTTGTCTATATATCTATCTATTCGTCTATTTGTCTATCTATCTATATAACTATATATTTGTCTATTTGTTTATCTATCTAAATATTTATCTATCTATCTTTGTATATGTCTATATGTCTACGTCTCTATTTGTCTGTGTGTTTATCTATCTATTTATCTATCTATTTATCTATCTATCTATATGTTTATCAGTCAATCTATCTATTTGCTATTTTTATATATGTCTATCTATATATCTATCTGCCTTTTTATGTGTCTATCGATATGTCTATCTATTTGTCTACCTATCTATCTATCTGTCTATCTATCTATATATCTACCTATATGTCTTTCTGTCTGTATATCAATATTTTTATCTATCTATTTATTTATCTATCTATCTATCTATCGATCTGTCTATCTATCTATTATCTATTTGTTAATCTATTATTCTATTATTTATCTATCAATCTAACTTTTTTCTAGTATATCTTCCTGTTTGTCTATCTTTTTATTTATCTATCAATTTATCTAACTATTTAATTTTCAATCTATTTATCTATCTTTCATCCTAACTATTTGTCTAATTATATATCTTTCTATCTGTCTATATATCTATTTATCTTTTCTAACTATCTATCTATTTATCTATCTAACTATCTAAGTATGTATATATCTATCTCTATATCTATTTGTCAATTGATATATCTATCTAATTTTCTATCTATCTAGATAGTCTATACTTTTATATGTCAATCTATCTATCTATTTATTTGTCACTATATCTATCTATCTATCTATCTATCTATATATCTATATATCTATATTTATATCTATATATCTATCTATCTATATCTTTCAGTCTATATATCTTATAATAATTTATATATTTATTTATCTTTCAAAATGTCTATTAATATATTAATAATTTATATATCAATTTGTCTATCTATCAATATGTCTATCTATCAATTTATCTATCAATCTATCTATCAATAAATCTATCAATCTATTTATTTATATGTCTATCTATCTACATATCTAATTGGCTATATATCTATTTGTCTATCTATCTATCTAATTATTTTTTTGTCTATATATCTATTTATCTATCTATCTATCTATTTTATTATCATTCTATCTATTTGTATGTCTATCTATCTGTATATTTATTTATCTGCTATATTTATTTGTGTGTGTGTGTGTATATATATATATCTATATGTATATCTATCTGTATATCTATCTGTATATCTATCTCTCTATTTATTTGCCTATTTATCTGTCAAACATTCTATCTATCTATATGTCTATTTATCTATCTATCTATTTGACTAATTGTCTATCAATGTGTCTGTCTAAATGTCTATCTATTTGTTTGTCTAGTTGTAAGTTTATCTATTTGTATATCCATCTTTCTATTTATTTATCGATCACTCTGCCCATTTGTTAGTCTATATATATATCTATCTATTTGTCTGTCTATCTGTCTATATATCTGTCTATCTATGTGTGTCTATATATCTATCTATCTATCTATATGTATATATCTATCTTTTTATCGATCTATCTAACTATCTCACTATTTATCTATTTGTTTACCTTTCAATCTATTTGTTTACCTACCAATCTATTTGTCTTTCTATCTATTTGTCTATTTATATGTATATTCTTAATGTCTATCTATCTGTATGTCTATCTATTTGTCTGTCTATCTATTTATATTTCAATCTATATATATATATATCTATCTTTTATAAATATATATAGGTCTATCTAAACATCTATCTATCTATCTATTTATTTGTCTAACTATCTATTTGTCTATATATCTATATTTCTATTTGTCTATCTATCAATCTATCAATCTATCTATATATTTATCAATATGTATATCAATCAGCCTATCAATATGTCTATCAAACTATCTTTCAATTGATATATCAATTTAAATATCTATCTATATATATGTCTATCTACCTACCTATATATCTATCAACCTACCTACCTACCTATCTATCTATTTGTATATCTATCCACACACACACACCCACACACACCCACACACACACACCCACACCCACACACACACACACACACACACACACACACACACACATATATATATATATATATATCTATCTATTTATATGTTTATCTATCAGTCTATCTATCCATCTATTTATCCATCTATATATCCAACTATCTAACTTTTTTTATACGTCTATCATTCCATCTCTCTATTTATCTATCTCTCTATCAGTCTAATGATCTATATATCTAACTAACTATCTATCTATCTATCTAACTATTTGTCTATCTTTTAGTCTATCTATCTATCTATCGACCTATCTAACTGTCTATATATCTATCTATCTATTTATTTATCCATATATCTAAATATCTGTCTATTTATCTATCAATAAAATTATCTATTGATTTGTCTATATATCTATCTAAAAAACTATCTATCAATCAATCTATCTATCTGTATGTCTAACTATTTGTTTATCTATCTGCCTATCTATTTGTCTATCAATCTATCTAAGTATCTATCTATCTATCAATTTGTATATCTATATGTCTATTTGTGGATCTGTCTATATGCCTATCTAATTTTCAAACTATCTGACTATCATTCTATCTTTCTATATGTGTACCAATAAATATCTATCTATCTACCTATCTGCCTATCTATCTATTTGTCTATCTATTTATTTATATATCTATATGTCAATCTATCTATTTATTTATTTTTCTATATATCAATTTACATGTCTATCTATCTATTTGTCTATCTATATGTGATTATCTACATATCTGCCTATCTACCTATCTGTCTATCTCTCTATTTGTAAAACTAACTAACTATTTATTTGTCTATCTACTAGTCTATTTATTTATTTTTATATCTATCTATATGTCTTTATTTCCATCTATCTATCATTGTGACAATCTATCTATATGAATGTCTATATATCTGTCTTTCTTTCCATCTACCTATCATTGTGTCTAACTATCTATATGTATATCTGTCTATCTCTCTATTTTCCTATCTATCTATCAATTTTATGATCTATCAATCAATCAATCAATCTATTTTCCTATCTATCTATCTATCTTTCAATCTATCTTTCTATCTGTATATTTGTCTATATGTCTATTTATATATCTATCTATATGCCTATTTATATATCTATATATCTGTCTATATATCAATCTATCTATGTATCTATGTCTTTATGTATCTATGTGTAAATGTGTCCATGTGTCTAAATGTATATCTCTTTACATAAATATCTATCTATATAACTTTCTATATATCTATTTAACTATTTACCTTTCTTTCAATATATCAATATGTATATCTATCTATCAGCCTATCAAACTATTTGTAAATCATTTTATAAGTTTAATTGTAAATTTGGATATATATCTATCTGCCTATTGATATATCTATATATCTATTTATTAGTCTATCTCTATATTTATATATCTATATATCTAAATCTTTATATATATTTATATTTATCTGCCATTTTGTCTATTTATCTATTTATCTATCTATCTTTCTATATATTAATATGTCTATCTAGCTCTTATCCATCTATATGTCTATCTATCAAAATGTCGATCTGTCTATCTATCTTTCTATCTATTTAGCTATCTATGTGTTTGTCTATATGTCTATTTGTCTATCTATTTGTTTATTTATCAATCTATCTATCTATTAGTCTATCTATATATTTATATATATAAATATCTATATATGTAACTCTTTTTTATCTATATATCAATCTATATGTTTATCTATCTATATATCTATCTATCTTTTTTTATTTCTATCTGTCTATATATATATATATATTTGTCAATCTATATATGTGTCTATCTATCTAATTATATAACTTTCTATATGTTTATCTTTTTATCTATATATCTAGCTAACTATTTAACATTCTATATGGCTAACTAACTATCAGTCAATTAATCAATCAATCTATCTATCCATCTGCTTATTTGTCTAACTATCTATCAATCTATCTATATATCAATCCATCTCTCTATTTTCCTATCTATCTATGTATGTGTCTATTTGTCTATATGTCTATTTTTATATGTGTCTTTCTATCAATCTATGTATCTATTTGTATGTCTATCTGTCTATCTATATAACTATCTTTATATCTTTATATCTATCTATCTAACTATCTATCTATATATTTATCTATCTATCTATCTATTGGTCTGTCGATATATTATTTATTTATCTATCTATTTATTTTCTTTCTATTTATCTATCTAACTATATGTCTATTTATCGATCTGACTATTATCTATCTGTCTATATGCTATGTTTCTATTTATCTATATATCTATCAGTCTATTTGTCTATCTATCTATCTCTCTATCTTTTTAAGTAACTAATTGTTTATCTATTGAACTTTTTATCTTTCTATCTATTTATCTATATATCAATTTATCCATCTAAATATCAATTTATCCATCTATCTAACAATCTAGTTGTCTATTTATCTGTTAATTTGTCTATTTGTCTTTCTATCTATATAACTACATATTTGTCTATTTGTTTATCTGTGTATATATTTATTTATGGATCTTTGTTTCTGTGTATATGTCTATATCTCTATTTTTCTATGTGTTTATATATCTTTTTATCTATCTATCTATCTATTTTTCAGTATATCTTTCTATTTGCTATTTTTATAAATGTCTATCTATCTATCTATATGTCTTTCGATTTATCTGTCTATCGATCTGTCTATCTATTTTTCTACCTATATATCTATCTATCTATCATTTTTCTATCTATCTATCTCTCTATCTATCTATTTTTTTTTTATAAAATTCATTTTATTATTGATAACCCTCTCTTTTGGCGAAGGAATACCATTTTTACAACCTATAGCTACCCGTAGCCCTCTTACACCCATCTTAATTTTAAATCTACAAACTAGCATATTAAATTATAAAAACTTGCTCAAATAAAACATTTATTCGCCTATATAATTTAACTATTATAAGCTAGAGGCTTTGCTCTAGTTTATTTAATTTTCGGCCCGTTCCCGTTTTGCTATTTTCAGGTCATCTTATATGCCCACCTTCTCATTTAAAATATTTGTAATATTCGGAAGTTTCTCCGTGCTCAGCCTCTATCTCTCGTATTTCCCAGTGTCTCGGCTATTCACGAAGATCCAAAAGATTTCCAGCCATACTCCTTCTTTTATACACTTCTGAGCCTGCAATATTCAAAGAGAAAAATGAACTGCGCCTCCAAAATAACTTATCACCCTTTTACCCTTGTCCCTTGTTAGACATTTGTAATTTCTTCGTTCCCTCCCATTTACTTTGGCATTCCTATACTGCTTTGCTGTTCCCTTTAAATTGTTAAGTGATAACTTAACCACAACCAATCACAAGTAACCCGCACACCAGGTGATCACCCACAGGACCAGGTGATCAGTCGGGAAGGGCAGCAGTCAATACCCAGTGATATACATCTTATGGTATATGAGCTTATCAAGGCAAAGTATCTATAAACTTCATTATTTAACCTATAAAATCCACAAGATTATCGAATTAAAAACAAAAGGCTCCTTCTTAACATCTTCATCCTGCAAAGAGAATCCAGATATGTATTTATACATGTGCACCATTCTGCCGGAGCTGCACTGCTAAAAAAAATTCAAAATTAACACATACATAATTCTAACCTCCTTGCTTCTTTTTTAGATTTGTTATTCTAAAATTATATTCTAAGTTTATTTTAAAACTGACTTAACCTCCACCCTTCCTATTCCTTAAGTTTCTATTAAAATAACACAAACCTTGTGTGAAACTTTAACATCTAATAAAACAAAGATAACCCAGAAATTTTATAACACATGGGTCGATAAGGCTGATGTTTCACTTCAGTAGGGCGTGAACTTGCCTGCAAGACGAAAAAATTCCAGCACTTACCTTTTGCCTTCTATTTTCCTTTTGGACTTGCTTTGCAAGGATAGAAATACCCCTGCAATGTCATATAGCCCAAAAATCCAACAGGAAATCAAGTCTTTATCATACCTTCCTAGGCTGCTTATTTGTTCTAATATAAGGAAATGCCATTTTATCTAAACATGCTATTCCCTTTAATTTATGTGGCATGGATTCCACGTTATATTCTATATCTCCTCTAGTAGAGCCTATTCTAGATAGGCTATCCGCTAGATTATTAGCTTCTCTATATATATGTGTAATTGAAGCCTTCAATTCATCTAAAAGGCTAAAAATTACTTCTAGGTCCTCTTCATACTTCCATAAGATTTTATTGTTAATTACTATTTCGACTAATAATTTCGAGTCTACCTAAATTTCTATATTTTTAAAATTTAGCTTCTTACATATCTCTAACCCTGATTTCAAAGCTTTAATTTCTGATTCTAGGGCCGAAGAGGCTCTACTAGATCTGGTGAAAGCTCTCTTTACTGTCCCTTTATGATCTCTATTTACCCTGCCTCCGCCTGCTATTCCAGTGTCCCTGTTAAAACTCCCATCCGTATTAAGTGAAAATTTGCCAACCGGTGGAGTATTCCAATGTATACATTTAGCAAATTGCTGTTTTATAACTTTATAAGTGAGATCCCATGTTTTCTCAAGCTTCTTTTCTTGTTTCTTTTTCTCTATTTTTATGGGTTTCATTATTGATATATTACTTATCTCCTCTCTAATATCTTTTATTATTTCTATTAAATTCATCCTTTTATTTTCAAATTTACTTTTATTTCGAGATTTCCATATGCACCAAATAATTAGCTGCGGTAATTTCTGATTAAGCCATTTTCTAGTGGGGCTTTTCGTATTTTCACTTTCCCATTTTTTAACTTTATCTATTAATCCATCATCTTTATTACTTATTCGTTTTCCCCTCCATCTCTCTCCATATTTCTGCTGCAATTGGCCCATTGGAAAATAAATGATCGGTTGTTTCAACTGCTTATGAACAGCATTCACATCTTGATGCCATTTTTATCCCTTTGTTTTGTACATTTTTATCTACCGGTATAGCATTCACTAGAGCCTTCCATGTGAAGGAACACATTTTTTGCGGGATGTTTTCTTGCCATACCCATTTGAATAAATTTTGAGCCGGTTTTTTCTTTCTGACCAGATCTTTTGCCGACTTTAGGGAGAAGTTTCCATGTGGCGTTAAAGTCCATTTCCAGCCACTCTTCTTTAGCGTGGAGTGTGAGTCTACTATCTTTTTTTGTTTTTCCATTGCCTTCCAGCTAGTTCGAAGCTTTCTTAGGGAATCTTATTCTTATTATCTAAATATTTAGCCCGTATGTATTTAGCCCAAAGATTATCACTTTCTTTAAGTCTTCACCAGCCTTTGCAATCCCAGGCAGCGGCCGAGTCCTAAAGGCTCATTAGACCTAATCCTGCTTCCTCTTTTGGGTAACAGATGCCTTTCTAGTCCTTCTAGTGTAATTTATTTCTACCTTCTTTTTTACCCCATAAGAAGTTTGTCATTTCTGATTCAAGTTTTTAAATAAATTTTTTAGGGGGATGTATTACTGATAAAATATGTGTTAGTGTGCTTTGTAAAACATGAGAGAGCAGCGTTATCCTCCCCCCAAATCCCAGGAGCTCTTCTTTCCATCCTGCTATTTTCTTTCTTAGCTTATCTTGAAGATAAGTTAGATATTCTTCCTTCAACCTCCCCTCATATATTGGACAAACTAAGTACATTAATGCCCCTTTAATTTCTGAGAAGCCTGTGATATTTTTGATTTTATCTACTAACTTTAATTTTGTATTTTTAGCAAGCATAAACTGACATTTGCTTTTATTTACGATTTGACCTATTTCTTTTTCAAATATTTGAAGAAGATCCATAAGATTCATTAATGACTTTGTACTAGCATTTGTAAAAATTATAAGGTCATCCGCATAGGCTAAATAGCCTATTCTGGGTGTATTCCTTGGTTGTCTGAATGACATTATTTTACCTTCGGATATTCTCTTATTCAGGTTTCTAATTAATAATTCTAAGTAGATATCAAAAAGAAGGGGGGATAACGAGTCTCCTTGCCTTATACTTCTATTTGATTTAAATTCCTCACTTATCTTTCCATTTACGAGCACTCTTACCCAAGTACTTGAAATGCATCTGTATATTAGATCTATGGTTAGTTCGGAGAATCCAAACCTTCTCAGCACAAAACAAAGGGTATCCCATTCTACTCTATCGAAGGCTTTTGATAGATCCAACTTAACCACTAAGTTGTTTCCTCTTGATTTACCTCGTATTTCTTTTATCATTTCTGATGCAAGTTTTATATTTTCGATCATTAATTTATTTTTAACAAAACCCGTTTGTTCCTGAGATATTATTGAAGGCAAAATTAAGCTTAGTCTATTTTGTAATATTTTTGCTAAAATTATATAAATAGCATTGCATAAACTTATAGGTCTGTATTCCTCGCATTTCTGTGGTGATTCTTTTTTTTGGAATTAATACTATAAAAGGTTTTGCCCGTGATTTTGGGATTTCTACACCTACAAAAAAACTTGCAATTTCAGGGACTAGCTCAGTTTTAACCCTGTGCTAGTTTGATTGAAAAAAATAATTATTCCAACCGTCCGGTCCTGCTACACTCTCTTTATCAAGATTAAAATCTGCCTCTTTAACTTCTGGTTCTTCCGGGATCAATTCCATTAAATGGTTTTGGGCTTCCGTAATGGTTGCCATAATCTCATGCATTAGCGAATTATCTGTCCTACGTGACTGACTGCATAATTGGTTTTCAAAAAAATTTTTAAAAAGAGTTCCTATTTCCTTTTCTTATTCTACCCATTTTCCTTCTTCATTTTTTACATCTTTAATTTTATTCTTTTGATATTTTATTTTAGTCATATTATAAAAGAATTTAGTATTACGGTCGCCATCTTTTAACCATTTAATCTTTGCACGTTGTTTCCAATAAATTTCTTCCATGTGTAATTTCAATCTTAGTTCACCTTTAGCCTTACTTAGTTCTAACCGAGTTTCATTATTATTAATGGAGTCAAAATCTTGTTCGAACTTGGCTACTTTTTCTTCTGCTTTTTTCGCTCCTGATTTAATTTTCCGAAAACATCTTTGTTCCATGTTTTTAAGCAGGCTTTTAGCCTTAGAAGCTTAATTGTTAGAGCTTGCATCGGACTTGCCCTCTGATGGTTCTTTCCAAGACTCTTTGAAGAGACTTTCATAGCCTGCATGCTTTACCCACATATTTTGGAATTTAAAATTAGACGTATTACCCTGGTTCCTTTGTATCGTGATAAGCAGTGGGCTATGATCAGAGCAAGTTCTATTTAAGTGTCTTAGCCCCGTAGTCCCTTGTGAGGTGACCCACTTTGTGTTACACATTATCCTATCCAGGCAAGCCCAGATGACTCCTCTTTTTTGCCAGTTATTACACCAGGTGTATCTCGAACCAGTGAAATCTATTTCCATTAGGTTAGTAATAGCTATTGTGTCATTAAATTGTTTCATGGCTACCTTATCCGGTGGTTTTCCACCTTTCTTTTCTTGATGGCTTCTAATTATATTAAAATCACTTCCTATGATCCAATGAGAGTTTCTACTTGCTATATCTTTCATCTCCTCCCATAGAGCTAACCTAGATTGTTTGTCATTTTTAGCATAAACTGCTGAAATTATTTGATCTGTGTTCTTATCTAATTTAAAGTGTACTATCTGTTCAGTATCTTTTAATATTTTAATTTTCAGCTTATTATGCCATAAAATCCAAAGTTTACTATTTGAATTAGCGTAAGCCTTATTAAAACCTAAAATTTCACTATATTTAGTTAATTGATCTTGCAGGACCATTGGTTCTGTAATAATCATTAATGATATTTTATGTTCTTTAATTAAAAGTCTTAATCTATTTATCGTGGGGCTATTAGCTACCCCCCTAACATTCCAATATAGATATATATCCATTAAAACCTAATTTGGCATGAGCTCGAGTTGTACACTTGGATTCATAAGTCATGTTAGCGTATTTCTTCATATTTCTTACTGTTTTAGGAGTGTGAGTAATTTCATGTCTAATCTCATTATATTTTACCTGTTTTCCAAGCACCATGGCCATTTGCTTTTAGGCCTCCATAGATTGGGTTCTTGAGAGATTCCCCCAATCTTCATTGTAAATATGTATATCATCCTTTGCTTTCACCTCAGGCTCCTCTTGAGATACATCACCCTTATTAATTGAAGGAAAGCTAAAAATTACCGATTCATCTTCAGGGAAGTCCAGAAGATCCTCGTTTATCCACCCATAATCTTCAAGTTTTTCTTTCAATACAATTCTGGTTCTAGATCTTTTTTTATGTTTTCTCCTATATTTTACTTCCTCACATCCTTCATTTAAGCTATCTTCCTTCTCTATCTCCAAGTTAACCTCTGTCGAGATTACTTCTTCTTGATTATTCTTTGAGTAATCTGCTGAAAAACATGGAATACCTCCACTGTCCAGATTCGGCTGGGTATTTTGCTTGTGAAGAGGGGCCTCCTCTTTCCTTATCCATTGCATTACCTTCTTACCTCCTCCATCATGCCACTGCCCATTGTTCTGCTCATCTTCCCTTGCCTTGCATGATAGATTTTCATGCCCGAGCCTCTTACAACTTAGGCAGTAGGAAGGAAGGCTTTCGGGGATGACTGTTTGCCAAAACCCCTCGGCCTATTCACCTTCACCACTACCTATCCATAGCTTGTCAGGCGGCTTAGTCAAGAGGTTGACCTCGACACATACACGAGCTTTGTTCGGCCTTGACATGGCTACTGTGGCTTCATCCCGTAACATGGGTTTTCCCAAACACGACGATATCGCATAGAGAGAAGTTTCAAAAAATAAATGTAATGGAAGAAACGGCAATGTAAACCATACCGGGGCTATAGGCGCCTCTTCCAGAGGAGTGAAATCCTTTGTCCACTTCAGTATATGCATGGGGAAGTCAGTCCACTTGCCATAAACCCCGCTTCCATAGGCGATATTGATCCTCCAGTAGAGAGCATTGCAACATGACATGTTTGGCGTCGAAGTCAGCGAACTTCACCTTCCCCTTAAGCTTTAAATTATCGATAAATTTCTGAACTCCAATCGCACGAGGCCTGCCATGGGAGAACTTACCGATGAGGTGTATTCGAAAGGTTCTAAGAGCCTTCGAGTTTCTTTGGCAGAGAAGATGATAACCGGGAGCCCAGTTTTTGTTCCCATGAGTTCGTAATATCGGCGCGGTCCCTTTCACAATTAAGGCAAATGACTTATTGTTTAATAATAAGTCAGTTTTCTCCATTCGCACCTTGAATAGAGCTTGATTTGAGCAATAATGGAGAGTTTCTCTCTCTAGAAAGTAGAAATTTCTCTCTCTAGAGTTGAGAGCGTTTTTTGAAAAAAATAAACCGTTTTAATCTATCTATCTATTTGTCTATCTGTTTGTCTAGCTATTTACTGATTAGTAAATAGTTAGACTGATTAGTAAATTCTATTTGTTAATCTATTTGTCTATCTATTTATCTATCAATCTATCTTTATTTCTGTCTATTTATCTATTTGTCTATCTTTTTATTTATCTATCAATCTATCTAACTATTTAAGTTTCTATCTATTTATCTATCTCACAGTCTAACTATTTGTTTAATTATATATCTTTCTATATGTCTATATATCTATCTATCCTTTCTAACTATCTATCTATTTATCTATCTAACTATATAAGTATATATATATATATATATATATATATCTATCTATCTATCTATCTCTATATCTATTTGTATATTGATCTATCTATCTATTTTTCTTTCTGTCTATCTATGTGTACTTTTATATGTCAATCTATCTATCTATTTATCTATCACTATACTTTATATCTATCTATCTATCTATACATCTATCTTTCTATCTATATATCTATCTATCTATCTCTATCTATCAGTCTATCTTTCTAATAATTTGTCTATTTATCTATCTTTCAATATGTCTATTAATCTGTCAATAATTTATATATCAATTTATCTATCTACCTATCTGTCTATCTATCAATCTATCTATCAAACAATCTATCAATAAATTTATCAATCTATTTATTTGTATGTCTATCTATCTATATATCTAATTGGCTATCTATTAATCTATCTATCTATATCCCTATTTGTCTGTCTATTTGTCTATTTGTCTCTCTAACTATCTATTTATTAGTCTATCTATATATTTATATATCTATATATCTATAGATCTAACTCCCATTAAATCTATTTATCTATCCATCTTTTTTTATATCTAACTATCTACCAATCTAACTCTCTGTTTATCTATCTATTTGTCTCCCTATCTATCTATATTTTTATTTATCTATCTTTCTATTTATATAGATTTCTATCTATCTACTTTGCTATCTTTATATCTAACTATGTGTCTAACTATCTCTGTGTCTATCTATCTATTAGTCTATTAGTCTTTTTATCTATCTTTCTAAATGTCTACCTGTCTATCTATCTATCAGAATATCAGTCAGTCTCTCTATTTTTATTTATATCTATCTTTGTTTTTATTTATTTTCATTACTATCTATTTGTCTATCTATTCTTATGCTTGCCTATCTATCATTATAAGAATTTATCAGTCTATTTGTGTATGTGTCTAAGTGCCTATTTGTCTATTTGTCTGTCTCTATATGTCTATCTCTTTATCTATTTATATAACTATTTGACTATGTATCAATGTGTCGATCTCTTTATCGATTTATATATATATTTGTCTATCTATCTATCTATATGTATATCTATCTATCTATCTATCTATTAGTCTATCTATCTATCTGTTTATTTTTTTTGATGATTTATCTGTCTATCTATTTGTCTATCTATCTATATATCTATCTGTCTATTTTTATGATGATTTATCTGTCTATCTTTTTATCCATCCATCCATCCATCTATCTATCTATCTATATGTCTATCTATTTGATTATTTGTTTATCTTTCTATTTGAGTATCTATCTATTTATCTATTTGTCTATCTATTCATATGCTGTCTATCTACTTCTTTATCTATTTATTAGTGTATTTTTCTATGTGTATATGTGTCTATTTTTCTATTTGTCAATGTGTCTCTATTTTTATCTCTCTTTGTGTTTATATATCTATCAGCCTATCTATCTATCTATCTAAATATTTATCTATCTGTCTATCTATCAATCAAGCTTCCTAACTTTTTGCCTATCTGCCTATAAGTATATTTGTCAAATTAGATATCTTACTATCAGCTTAATGTCAATTTATATATTTGTCAATCTATCTATCTATATATTTATCTATCTGTCTATCTATCTGACTATCTATATATTTATCTATCTATATATTTTTCTATCTACCTATCTTTCTATCTATTTGTCTACATATCTACCTACTTATTTGTTTATCTTTATATTTGTCTATCTATCTATATATTTGTCTATCTATCTATTTTTCTATCAATCAATCAATCTATCTATCTATCTATGTATCTATCTATATACCTATCTATTTGCTATCTATTTATATATATATAAGACTATTTTTCTATCTGTCTAGCTATCTATTTGTCTATCCTTATGTCTATTAATCTATATATATGTCAATCTATATATATTTTCATTTGTCTATATGTCTATTTGTCTATCTGTCAATCTATCTATCTCTCTATCTTTCTATATGTCTATTTGTCTTTTTATCTATCTTTTTATATGTATATCTATATATCTATTTATCTAACTCTCTATATCACAATCTAACTAACTAACTAACTATCTGTCTATCTATCTCTCTATCTATCAGTCTATCTGACTATATATATATATATCTATCTGTAAATTTTTCTATCTATCTATTTATCTATTAATATATATATATATATGTGTGTGTGTGTGTGTGTGTGTGTATGTATCTATTTGTCGATATATCTCTCGCTCTAGTTGTCTTTTAGTATAACACTCTAATTATCTATCTATCAATTTGGCTATATATCTTTCTGTCTATCTATATATTTGTCTATCTATCTATTTGGCTATTTATCTATATATCTATCAATATGCCTATTTATTTATCTATCTATTTTTCTATCTATCTTTTTTCCATAAATCATTGTATATTTTTCATTCTATTTGTCTATATGTCTAACTATCTTTCTATCTAACTAACTATATTTTTATTTATGAGCCTATTAGTGTATCAAACTATCAGTTTTCTATCTTTCTATCTTTCTATCTATCTATCTAAGTATCTAACTATCTATGTATCTTTCTATATATTTGTGCATCATCTTTCTGTCTATTTGTCTTCATGTCGATGTATCTATTTGACTTTTTTTATATTTAAATATCTTTCTATCTATATATCTATCTTTTGTCAAATGTCTATATTTTATTCAATCTATTTATGTAACTATCTAACTGTCTATATTTCTATATATATATATATATATATATCAAACTATTTAACTACATTTTTGTTTATCTATCTATCATTAAATCTATCTATCTATTGATCTATATATCTTTCGCCTATATCTATATCTATCTATTGATCTATATATCTATCTATCTATCTCACAATCTTCTTATATATCAATTTGTCTATCTATACATCTATCAATCTATTTTTCTATCTGTATATGTGTCAATTTGTCTATATGCCTATAGGCCTATCTATCTATCTGTTTATATATCTTTCTAACTATCTATTTGTGAATCTATCTATCCATCTATCTGTCTATTTTACTATCTATCTATCTGTTTATCTATCTATCCACCTACCTATATATCTATTTATCTATCTAATTATTTATATGTCTATCTAACTATCTTTCTTTCTATCTCTTTGTCTTACAACCTATCTATCTATCTATCTATTTGTCTATCTCTCTATCTATTTTTATGTCTATCTATTTTACTATTCAACTATTTGTCTATTTGTCAATCTATCAATATTTCTATCTATTTATTTGTCTATCTAATTATCTATCTATCTTTTTATGCATCTATGTGTTTATGTGTCTATCTGTCTATATATCGATCATTCTATCTATCTATCTGTATATCTATATATCTTTATAATTATATTTATATCTTTATGTGTCTATGTGTCTATGTTTATTTGTATATCTATATATATTTATATTTATATTTATATCTGTATATCTATATATCTGTATATCTGTTTGTGTTTATGTGTTTATTTGTCTATCTATATATCTTTATATTTATATATTTATATCTTTCCATCAACCTATCTTTATATATATCTATCTGTCAATCTGTATATCTATCTATTTGTCTTTATATTATTATATTTTTCTATCTATCTTTCTATTTATGCATCTATAAATCTATATATTTGTCTATCTGTATATCAATCTATTTAAGAATAAATAAATAAAAATATATATATATATCAGTCTCTCTATTTATATGTCTATATATCTCTCTATCTATCTGTCTGTTTGTCTATCTTTCTATCTATTTAATTATCTATTTGTCTATCTATCAATCTTTCTATGTGTTTATGTATCTATCAATCTATCTATATATCTTTCATTTCTAACTATATATCGATCTATATCAATTTGTCTTTAAGTTTAACTATCTATATATCTATCTGTCTGTCTGTTTGTTTGCCTATCAATCTATATATATGTCTATCAATATATATATATATATATATATATATATATATATATATATATATATATATGTTTATCTATCTATCTATTTGTTTATCTGTCTATCTATCTATGTTTCTATCAATCTATATGTATATTTTTCTTTCTTTCTATCTATCTACCTATGTATCTATGTATCTATCTAAATATCAAATTATCTTTCTATAAATCTGACAATCAGTCTATCTATTTATCTACCTATCTATAAATATATCTATCTGTTTATATAGTATATCTATCTATTTATCTTTCTATCATATATTTATCTATATATCTATTAATCTTTCTATCTATCTGACTATATGTTTATATATCTATATGCCTATTTGTTTATCTGTCTATATGCATATCTAATTTTCAATCTATATGACTATCATTTTATCTCTCTATATTTGTATCAATATATGTCTATCTATCTGTCTACCTACTTATCTATCTATTTGTCTATCTATTTATTTATCTTTCTATATGTCAATCTATCTATTTTATTATTTCTCTATATATCAATTTATATGTCTATGTGTCTATTTGTCTATCTATATGTGATTATCTACTTATCTGCCTATCTACCTATCTATCTATCTATCTATTTATAAACCTAATTTACTGTTTCTTTGTCTATCTATTAGTCTATTTATTTATTTGTATATCTATCTATCTGTCTTTATTTCCATCTATCTATCATTGTGTTATCAATCTATATGTATATCTATATATCTATCTTTCTTTCCATCTATATATCATTGTGTCTATCTATCTATATGTATATCTATCTATCTCTCTATTTTCCTATCTATCAATTTTATGATCTATCTATCAATCTATCTTTCTATTTTCTATCTACCTTTCAATCTATCTGCCTATCTATATATTTGTCTATATGTCTATTTATATATCTATCTATATGCCTATTTGTATATCTATATATTTGTCTATATTTCAATCTATATATTTGTCTATATTTCAATCTATCTATGTATCTATATCTTTATGTATCTATGTTTATATGTGTCTATGTGTCTAAATGTATATCATTTTACATAAATATCTATCTATATAACTATCTATATATCTATTTAACTATTTATCTTTTTTTCAATATATCAATCTATATATCTATCTTAAGCCTATCAAACTATTTGTAAATCATTTTATAAGTTTAATTGTAAATTTGGATATATATCTATCTGCCTATTGTTATATCCATATATCTATATATTAGTCTATCTCTATATATCTTTCTATTTATTTGTCGATCTATCAATTTTTCTATTTATCTATTTATCTATCTATCTTTCTATATATTAATATGTCTATCTAGCTCTCTATCCATCTATATGTCTATCTGTCAAAATGGCAATCTATCAATCTATCTTTATATCTATTATGCTATCTATGTATTCTTCACTTTGTCTCTTTATCTATCTATCTATTTGTCTATTTATCAATCTATCTATCTATTAGTCTATCTATATATTTATAAATTTATATATCTAAATATCTATATATGTAACTCTTTCTATATGTTTATCTATCTATATATCAATCTATCTTTCTTTATTCCTATACATCTATATATATATATATATTTGTCTATCTATATATGTGTCTATCTATCTAATTATATAACTTTCTATATGTTTATCTTTCAATCTATATATCTAGCTAACTATCTAACATTCTATATGGCTTACTAACTATCAGTCAATCTTTCTATCTATCTTTCTATCTGCCTATTTGTCAAACTATCTATCAATCTATCTATATATTAATCCATCTTTCTATTTTCCTATCTATCTGTGAATGTGTCTATTTGTCTATATATCTATTTTTATATTTGTCTTTCTATCAATCAATGTATCTATTTGTCTGACTATCTGTCTATCTATATAACTATCTCTATATTTTATATCTTTCTATCTAACTATCTATCTATATATTTATCTATCTATCTATTTGTCTTCGATATATCTATTTATTTATCTATCTATCTATTTATTGTCTGTCTATTTATCTATCTATCTATATGTCTATTTATCGATTAGACTATTATCTATCGGTCTATATGCTATGTTTCTATTTATCTATAAATCTATTAGTCTATTTATTTATCTATCTCTCTATCTTTATAAGTGACTATTTGTTTATCTATCGATCTTTTTATATGTCTATCTATTTATCTATCTATCTATCTATGTATATATCAATTTATCCATCTATCTAACTATCTATTTGTCTATATATCTATCAATTTGTCTATTTGTCTTTCTATCTATATAACTATATATTTCTCTATTTGTTTATCTGTCTATATATTTATCTATCTATCTTTGTATATATCTATATGTCTATATCTTTATTTGTTTATGTGTTTATCTATCTATTTATTTATCTATATATCTGTATTACAGTCTATCAATCTATTTGCTATTTTTATAAATGTCTATCTATCTTTATATCTATCTGTCTGTCTGTCTATTTATGTATCTATCGATCTGTCTATCTATTTGTCTACCTATCAATCTATCTATCTATCAATTTATCTATCTAACTATCTATTTATATATCTCTCTATCTATCTGTCTGTTTGTCTATTTATTTATATATCTATCTATCAATATTTTTATCTTTCTATTTATCTATCTGTCTGTCTATCGATCTGTCTATCTATCTATCTATTTGTTAATCTATTTGTCTATCTATTTATCTATCAATCTATCGTTACTTCTATCTATCTATCAATTAGTTTCTCTTTTTATTTATTTATCAATCAATATAACTATTTAATTATCTATCTATTTATCTATCTCTCGGTCTAACTATTGTCTAATTTTATATCTTTCTATCTATTTATATATCTATCTATCCTTTTTTACTATCTATGGATTTATCTATCTAACTATCTAAAAATCTTTATATCTATCTTTTTATCTATTTGTCTTTTGATCTATCTATCTATTTTTCTATCTATCTGCCTGTACTTTTATATGTCTATCTATCTATCTACTTATCTGTCACTATATCTATCTATCTATCTATATATCTATCTTTTTATCTATATATCTATCTTTCTCTATCTATCAGTCTATCTATCTTTCTAATAATGTGTCTATTTATCTTTTTTCAATATGTATATTAATCTATCAATAATTTATATATCAATTTATCTATCTATCAATCTGTCTATCTATCAATCTATCTATCAATAAATCTATAAATCTATTTATTTGTATGTATATCTATATATATATCTAATTTGCTATATATCTATTTGTCTATCTATCTATCTAATTATTTTTTTGTCTATATATCTATCTATCTATCTATCTATTTTTCTATCTATCTATCAGTCTATCTATTTGTATATCTATTTATTTATATATCTATATGTATATCTATCTCTCTATTTATTTGTCTATCTATCTGTCAAAAATTCTATCTATCTATATGTCTGTTTATCTATCTAACTATTTGACTAATTATTATCAATGTGTCTGTCTAAATGTCTATCTATTTGTTTGTCAAGTTGTAAGTTTATCTATTTGTATATCCATATTTCTATTTATTTATCTATCACTCTGCCCATTTGTTAGTCTATATATATCTATTTGTCTGTCTATCTATCTATATATCTGTCTATCTATGTGTGTCTATATGTCTATCTAGGCTATCTATTTATATGTATATATTTATCTATCTATATACCTATCTAACTATCTCACTATTTATCTATTTGTTTACCTATCAATCTATATTGTTTGTCTATCTATTTGTATATCTATATGTATATTCTTAATGTATCTATCTATCTGTCAAACTATCTATCTGTCAAACTATCTATCTTTCAATCTATATATCTATCTTATATATATATATATATATATATAAGTCTAGCTATCGATCTATCTATCTATTTATTTGTCTAACTATCTATCTATCTATATATCTATATTTCTATCTATCTGTCTATCTATATATCTAACAATCTGTATATCAATCTGCCTATCAATATGTCTATCAAACTATCTTTCAATTCATATAACAATATAAATATCTATCTATCTATATATATGTCCATCTATCTACCAACCTATATATCTATCAATCTACCACTCTATTTATCTATCTGTGTATCAATCCACACACACACACACATATATATCTATATATATGTTTATCTATTAGTCTATCTATCCATCTATATATCCAACTATCTAACTTTTTTTATACGTCTATCATTCCATCTCTCTATATATCTATCTATTTATCTATCATTCTATTAGTCTAACAATCTATCTATCTTACTAACTATCTATCTATCTATCTAAATATTTGTCTATCTTTTAGTCTATCTATCTACCTATCTAAATGTCTATATATCTATCTATCTATTTATTTATCCATATATCTAATAATCTATCTATATATCTATTAATAAATTTATCTATCAATTTGTCTATCTAGCTATCTAAATAACGATCTCTCTATTTATCTATCTATCTGTATGTATATCTATTTGTTTATCCATCTGCATATCTATTTGTCTATCAATATATCTAATTATATTTCTATCTATCTAACAATTTGTATATCTATTTGTCTATCTATTTGTCTATCTTTATATGTTTCTGTCTGGCTATCTATTTGTCGATCTATGTCTTTTTTCTATCTATATATCTATCTATCTCTATTTATATCTTACCAATCTGCCTATCTATCTATCTAACCATCTATCTGCCTATATATTTATCTATCTATCTATCCTCTATTTATCTATCTATATATGTATCAATCTATTTTTTATCTATCTATATATATATTTATTTATCTATCTATCTATATATCTGTCAATCTATTTTTTTATTTATCTATTTGTCAATCTATCTATGTATCTATCTTTCTACTATATGTCTATATGTCTATATATCTATCTATCTATCTATTTACCTATCTATCTATCTGTCTATAAATCTATGAATCTATTTGTTTATCTATCTGCCTATCTAAATATTTTTCTATCTTTCTTTCTATATACCTATCTATCTATCTATCTATGTATCTATTTATATATCAATCTATTAATTAATCTATCTATTTATCAAATATCTGTCTATCAATCAATTTAAGAAAATGTCTATCAATTTATCTATCAATCTAATTATAAATATATCTATCAATCTATCTATATATCTAAATACCTTTCTCTCTATCAATATGTTTATATAACTGCCTATGTATCTATCTAGTAACTATCTATTTATCCATCTAAATATTTGTCTATCTATCTATTTATCTATAAATCTATCTATCCATCTATCTATCCTTCAATATATCCAAATTTCAAATTTTTAATTTATCCGACTATATATCTGTCTTTTAATATATCTGTCTATCTATCTATCTATGTGTATAATTATAAGTCTAACAAAATAACTACCTATCTTTCTATCTATTTAACTATTTATCTATCTTCTATTTATCTATCTATATATCTATCTATTTATCTATCTATCTAAATATCTATCTTTATGTTTATCGATCAGTCTAACTATATGTCTATTGATAATCTATAAATCCATATATCTATTTGTCTATCTATCTATCTAACAAATTATCTATTAGTCTATTAATCAATCAATCTATTTGTCTATCTTTCTAACTATCTAACTATCTATCTTTCTATATATCTATTTGTCTATCTACAAGTGTATCTATCTATCTATAAATTTGTCTATCTAACTATCTATCTATATGTATATGTATCTATCGACCTATCTATCTATTTGTCTACTATTTGTTGATCATTCGCTTAATCTTTCTATCTATCTATCTATCTATTAGTCTATAAATTTGTATATCTATGTATCTATATTTTTGTCTAACTATCTAAGCATTTATATGTCTAATCTATCTATCTATCTATCTATAAATCAATCTATCTATCAATCTATATGTATTTCTATATATCTCTCTATCTATCTGTATATCAATAAATTTGTCTATTTATCTGTATATATATATATCTATCTATTTGTATGTATGTATAACTATCTATATATCGATCTATTTATCAATCTATCAATCTATAAGTATATCTATCTGTCGATCATTCTTTTTATCAATCAATCTATCTATCTATTAGTTAATCTATTTATATATCTATTTGTCTTTCTTTTAGTCTAACTATCAATGTAACTATCTATCAATTTATCTATCTTTTTGTTTATCTATTTATCTATCTATCTATCTATTTGTTTATCTATCTTTCAATTTGTATATATATTTGTCTAATTATCTATCAATCTATCTATGTATATATCTATCTATCTGTTAGTCTATTTATCTATATATCTAGCTATCTATCTGTATATCTATCTATTTGTTTATCAATCTGTCTATCTATCTGTCTATTTTCTATATATCTATTTATCTTTTAATTTATCTATCCATCTAACTTTATAATTATCTTTCTTTATATATATATATATATATATATATATATATCTATCTATCTATCCATCTATCTATGTATCAATATTTCTTTCATTCTTGTTATCTTTATATCTATATATATGTCTATCTATTTATATATCTATCTGTCTATATTTTTTTTGAACTATCTTTCTATCTGTCTGTCTATTTATCAATTTATTTATCTATATATCTATATATTAGTCTATCTATTTATATATTTATCTATTTATCTTTCTATCTATCAATCTTTCTATCTATTTATCTATCTATCTGTTTATCTATATATTTATCTATTTGTCTATTTATATGTAAATCTATGTGTAAATATATATCTATCTATCTTTATATCTATCTCTCTACCTATCAATCTAGCTATCTATTTATCTATATATCTTTCTATCTTTCAATCTATTTGCATTTATATCTATTTTTATATCTATTTATCTATCTAAATATCTTTTTAACTATCTTTCTTTCTATTTGTATATTTATTTGTCAATCAATCTTTCTATATATGTATCAGTTTATCCATCAATCAATCTATCTATCTATCTGCATGTCTATCTACAGTCTAATTATGTTTCTATATATCAATTTATCTATCTATATGTCTATCAATCAATCAATCAATCTATTTATCTATCTTATAAATTGTATATGTCTATTAATTTGTGTGTCTATCTATCTATCTATCGAGTTATGTATATATCTATTTAAGAATCTATATATCTATCTATCAGTCTATCTATTTATCTATCTATCTATATATCTAACTATATATTTAACTATATATATATATATATGTGTGTGTGTGTGTGTGTGTGTGTGTGTGTGTGTGTGTGTGTGTCTATCTATCTATCTATCAATATTTTTGTCAATCTATGTTTTAATCTCTTTATCTATCTTTCTTTTTGTCTATCTATTTCTTTATTTATCGATCAATCAATCTATATATATATATATATATATATATATATATATATATATATATCTATCTATCTATTTATTAATATATCAATCTATCTGTATATGTATCTATCAATATATATTTCTTTTTGCCAATCTATTTGTCTATCTATCTATCTATCTATATATCTATCTATCTATCTCTATATATATCTTTCTATCAATCTGTGTATCTATATTGACTATATATTTGTCTATCTATCAATTAATTAATCTATCTGTCTATCTATCTATTTATTTATATATCTTTATATATGTCTATTTATCTATCTATCTAACTATTTCTCTATATATCTAAATGTCTATCCATCTATCTATCTTTATGTCTATTTATCTATCTATCAATATATATATATATATATATATATATATATATATATATATCTCTCTCTCTCTCTATTTATTTATCTATATATTAATCAAATAATCAATTTATATGTCTAATTATCTACATTTCTATCTATCAATTTTTATATCTATCTATTTATCTATTTGTTTATCTATTTATCTTTCTATCTGTCTATCTATCTATTTATCTATCTATCTATCTATCTATATATCTATGTATATATTTGTCTATCTATCTGACTTTATATCAGTCTATCTATCTATCTATATATCTATGTGTCTATCGATCTCTTTCTTTATCTAACTATCTTTCTAGAACTTTATATATATGTATCGCTATATATCTATTAATCTATCTGTCTATCAATCTATCTTTTTGTCTATCTATATGTCTCACTATTTATCTATATGTCTATGTATTTGTCGAGTTATCTATCTATCAATATATATATATATATATATCTATCTATCTATGTATATATCTATCGATCTATCTATCTATTTGTCAATATATATGTCAATCTATCTGTCTGCCTATCTGTCTATTTATATGTCTATCTATCTGTGTAACTATCTGCCTATCTTTTGTTTAACTATCTATCTATTTTTCTAACTATCTATCTATCTATTTATTTACTGACTATTTATGTATCTATGTATCTATCTATCTATTTGTATATCTAATAACTTGTCAATCTATCTATCTATCAATCTTTCTATCAATCTATCTATCAATATCATTATTAATCTCTCTATCAATCTTTCTATAAATATGTCTATCAATCTATCTATCAATATTATATCTATCGATCTATCTTTCAATATATCTATTAATCTGTCTATCTATCTATCTCTCTATCTGTCTATATTTCTTTCTATCTATATGTCTATCTATTTATTTGTATGTCTATCAATTTGTGTGTATGTCTACCTATCTTTCTATATTTCAATATGTGTGTTAGTTTGTTTTTCTTTCAATCAATCTATCTATATATTTATCAATCTATTAGACTTTCTACTTGTCCATCTATCTGTCTATCTATCTATCTATTTGTATATTTTTCTATTTATTAATTTAACTATTTATCTATTTATCTATCTATCTATCATTCTATCTATCTATCCGTCTATCTATCTATCTATCCATCTTTGTTTCTATCTATCTATCTATATGTCTGTCTATCTAAATGTCTAACTATCTGCCAATCTATCTGTTTTTCTCTATATCTATCTGCCTATTTATCTACCTATCTATCTAACTATCTATATATTTTATGTCTATCTATCTGTGTGTATATCTATCTATTTGTTTATCTATGTGTCTATCAATATGTTTGTCTATATATCTATCAGATTATCTATCTATCTATCTATCTACTTTTCGATCTATCTCTCTATCTATCTATCTATCAATTTGTATATCTATTTGTCTATTATCTATCTATCTTTTTGTCAATATTTCTATCTATTTGTCTATCTATCTATCCATATATCTATCTAACTATCTATCGATCTGTCTATCTATTTATCTATCTATTAATCTATCTTTATATCTATCTATCTGATATTTAACTGCCTATCTATTTGTGTATATATCTTCTAACTATTGATCTATCTATCTAATTGTCAATCTATATGTCTATCTATATGTCTATTTATATGTCTATTTATCTCTCTATTTATCTATCTATCTTTCTATATATTTACAAATTATCTAACTATTTATCTATCTATCTATTTGTCTATCTATCAATCTATATATCTATATGTCTATCTATCTATCTATCTATTTGTCTATATATTTGATTTTTTGTTCATATATCTATCTATCTATATTTCTATCTATATATTTATCTATTTATCTGTATATCAATCTATCTATTAATTTGTCTATAAATTTATCTATTAAACTATCTATCTATCTATTTGTGTGTCTTTGTATCTGTCAATTTGTTTATCTGTCTATCTATTTATTTTTTGACTTATTTGTTTCTTTTTTTATTTATCTATTTGTCTATCTATCTCTCTATCTATCTATATGCCTATCTGTCTACCTGACTAACTGACTGACTAACTACCTGTCTATCTATCGATCTGTCAATTTGTCAATTTTAATATTTGTCTATCTGTCTATATATCCACTGATTTATGTGTCTGTATATCTATGTATTTGTCTATATATATATATATATATATATATATATATCAATTAATCTATCTATCTATATATCTATATGTATATCTATATATCTATATTTCTATCTATCTATCTATCTATAAAACTATCTGTATACTTGCCAATATGTATGTCTATATATCTTTATGTTAATATATTGATCTATATATCTTTCTATCTTTCTATCTAAATATCTCTCCATCTATCTGTCTATCTATTTGTCTATATATCTATTTATTTATGTATCAATTTGTCTATCTATCTTTTATCTATATATCTATCTATCTATATGTCTATCTATTTATTTTATTATCTATCTATCTGTCTATCTATTTGTCTATCTATCTACTTATATATTTATGTATATATCTATCTTTATATTTATTTTCAATTTATCTTTCTATCTATATGTATATCTATCTATCTATCCATCATTCTATATGTCTATCCATCAGTCATTTTATCTATCTATCTTTCTTTCTAATAATTTATCAATCTATCTCTCTATCTATCTATCTTTTTATCTTTTTATCTATCTATTTGGTTATCTATCTTTCTATCAATATATCTCTCTGTTTATTTATCAATCTGTCGATCAATCAATCTATCCATCAATTAATCTATCTCTCTTTTTAATCTGTATATCAATCTATCTATATATTTGTTTATCAATATTTCTATATGTCTATCTATCTATTAGTCTATCTAACTATTAATCAATAAGTGTTTCTATCTATCTGTATATCTATATGTCTATCTTTCTTCCAATCTATCTATCTAGCTATATGTCAATCTAACTATCTATATGTCTCTCAATCTATCTATATATCTATCTAACTATCGTTCTATCTATCTATTTGTCTATCTATCTATTTATCTATCTATCTATTTATCTTTTTGATGTCTATTTGTCTATCTATTTGTCTATATATCTATATATCTATCTGTCTTTCTTTCTTTCTGTTTATTTGTCTATTTGTCTATCTATCTATCTATCAATCAATCTATCTATATATCTATCCATCTGTCTATCTGTATATCCATAAGTCTATCTCTTTGTCATTATATTTATCTGTCTATCAATCTATCTATTAATAAGTCTATCAATATGTCTATCGATTTAACTATCAATCTGTCTATTTATCTTTATATCTATGTATCTAGAAATCTATCTATCCATCTATCTCTATGATTATCTAAATTTCATTGTGTGTGTGTGTGTGTATCTATGTATCTATTTATTTGTCTATCTTTCTATCTATCAATCTACCTATCTATATCTCTATCTATCTGTCTTTGTATCTATCTATTTATTTGTCTATTTATTTGTATATATATATGTATATCTATTTTATCTATCTATCTACACACCTATCTAACTATCTATCTAGCTATTTGTATATCTATCTATATGAAATCCCAAAGAAAAAAAAAATATATAAATAAATAAAATGATTTTTTTGAAAAAATTTGGCAAAATGGTAATTTTACAATATGAAAATAAGCTGAAAATTTTAAAACCCTGATTATAAAATAGTTTTCTTTATTGAATTCGTCTTAGAAAATATAGTTATGGATAGCAATTTCATTAAATTCTGAGAAAGTTAGATTTTTGTTTTTTTTAATTAATTAAATAATTATTAGAATAATTACTAAATAAAGAAAATGAAAAAGGAAAGACCATGCTACGTCGTCAGCACATGGATGCACATGCGTGGTACAAGCATCAAACATAACAAAAATAATTATAATTTTTTTTAATATATTATTTTAATAAAATAATAATTAAAAAATTATGGGAATCTGAAAAACGGGATGATGGGAAAAAAATAAAAAGATACATCGTGAAGAGAGAGAAATAGTGCAAAGGAAAAAAAATAAAAGATTCATTGATTTTCTTTTGATCATAATGGATTAAAACTAGTTTTGGAATAAAATAATCCAAGAAATAAAGTTGCTCTATATGACGAGATTTTTAGTTTGATATTAAATTTATAAAGTTTTTATAATATATTCCGAGTGGTAGTATTTTTCACCTATCTAAATTTTTATCTATTTAAATGATATAAATGATCATATTTTATTTTTTAATTCGAATAGTTAGAAATTACATTGGGAATGGTAAATTGGTGAACATTTTTTATGTTTTGGTTAGTAAAATATATTACATTGTGTATTGGATTTGGATTGTTATAAATGTGTCTGGAACGTAATTTTTAATTGTAAATGGCATAATTGGTTTTCATGTGCACGGAAAAATTCTATGTAAATGGGTGGGTGCATGATATATATACATATAAAGGTATATGTATTGTAATTTGCGAACTCAAATTGGGACAATGTCCTAACTGAGTTGTGTAGCATTTTTTTCAGAAGCATGGCTATTATAAATATGTAAACTCGTATTAGGGCAACTTCAAGGCTGAGTTATGTGGTGATTTTTGAAAAATAACCAAAAAAAATAGTTTATCGCAAAATATCCAATATAGTTTTTAAGAGGAGGTTCATATTTCTTGGAGTAATACCAAGGAAAGCATATTTTGTTCGGAGAATGTCCAATATTATTTTTTGGAGGAGAGCCATATTTTTCAGAATAATTAGAAAAAAAATAAATATTTTTATAGATATATATATATATATATATGCAGAAATACACACACACACACACACACACAAACACACACATATCTATATATAATATATTACATTTGGCTTCGACATGTGTGAGGAAGTCGATGGGACTCAAGAATATGGGCATATAAATACTTCATCCATAATTTCAATCATATAAACATAGTATTTGAGTGGGTGTTGTTATATATGTGCATGATGTTTTATATGCATTTAGATATGGAGTAGCCCTATAAGAGTTTACCTTTACTAAGCTTTGCTCACTTTGTTGTGCAACACCTTTCAGGTACATGTAGAAGATAGATGATAGACCCACATGTGGGATCACACATATGAAGGAAAACCTGTTGTTGCCTGAATAAAAGGTTGTGTTTTTATTCCACTAAGCAAATAAAATGGAAAAAAATGTATGTTACATTTGAGAAAATATTATTTTATTTCACATTTTGTTGTTGATGAAATGGAATGGGACGCCATGTGGATTGGGTGTCACAATTTGACTATCTATCTATCTGTTTATCTATCTATCGATCTCTATCTCTCTATCTATCTATCTAGTTGTCTTTCTATTTATCTCTCTATTTATCTATCTATTTGTCTGTCAATTTATGGGTCTATCTATATGTCTATCAATATGTTTATCTATCTATCTATCTGTTTGTTTTTCTATCTATATAACTATCTTTATATGTATTTATTAGTCTATCTATCAGTCTATCTATTAATCTATCTATCAATCTATCTATCTATTTATCTATCTATCTATCTAGCTTTATGTCTACCAATCTATATATCAATATGTGTATCTATCTTTCTATATTTCAATCTATCTTTCTATCTGTCTATCTATCTTTATATATGTGTATTTGTCTATCTAATTGCATGTCTATCTATCTATCTAGATATCAATCTATCTATCTATCTTTGTATCTATCTATCTATCTTTCTATCTTTTATCTGTATATCTATAAGTCTATCTATCTGTCTATTTATTTGTCTATTAGTCTATCAATCTATCTATTTGACTATCTATCTATCTATCTGTATAATTATCAATCAATCGATAAATTTTTCTACCCATAAGTTTATATATCTATCTTTGTTTATATTGGTTTATATGTCAGTTTGTTTGTTTATCTATCAGTTTGTCTATCTATCTATCTATATATCTATCTATCTATCTATTTGTCTATCTATCTGTCATATGTCTATCTGTCTGTTTATCTATATATCTGTCTATTATTCTATCTATCTATCTATCATTAATCTGGCTATCAATATGTTTATATATCTGTCTATCAATATGTATATCTAACTATTTATCTATCTATCTTTCTAACTATCTATCTATATATCATCTATATATCTATATATTTATGTATATGTCTATCTATCTAACTATTTATCTATCTATCTGTCTGTCTATCTATCTGTCTATCTGTCTGTCTATCTATCTATCTATCTATCTATCTATCTGTCTATCTATCTATTTATGTATTTGTATATCTATCAAGCTATCTATTTTTCTAATAAACTTTCATACTCACTGTCTATCAAACCATGTATCTATCTATTTTTTTTATAAATCTATAAATCTATCTAACAATTTATCTATGAATCTATTTATCAATCTATTAATCTATCTATCCATATAATAGTCTATCTATTTATATATCTATCAATCTATCTATCATTCTGCTTATCAATTTGTCTATTAATTTATCTATCAATCTGTGTATAAATCTATCTATCAATATGTCTATCTATTTATCTATCTATTTATCAATCTATCCATCTATCAATATATCTATCTATCAATCAATCTTTTTTCATTACTTTCTAAATGTCTATCTATTTGTCTGTGTATCTATCTATTTGTTTGTCTATTGATATTTTTCTCTATTTTTATGTTTGTTTGTCTGTGTATCTCTTTGTCTTTCTAATTATCTATCTATTTATCTACCTATATATCTATCTATCTAAATGATATATCTATCTGCGTGTCTATTTATATATCTATATGTCTATCTAACTATACATCTATCAATCAATTGATTTATCTATATTTGTATCAATATATCTATCTAACTTTGTATCTTTCTGTCTATATATCTAGTAATCTATCGATCGATCGATCTATCTGTCTGTCTATCTTTCTATCTATGTATATGTCTAATAATTTATCTATCAATCAGTCTATCTAACTATCTATCTATCTAATTATCTATCTATCTATCTAATTATCTATCTATCTATCTAACTGTATATATATATATATATATATATATATATATATATATTGTTATCTATCTACTTGTCATCTATATATTTATCTATCTATATGTCTTAACTATATATCTATCTAACTATCTATCTATTTACTTGTTAATCTATCATTCTATATATCAATTTATCAATCAATGAATATATCTATGTATATATATATATATATATATATATATATATGCATCTATCTTTCTGTCTATCTATCCGTCTGTGGATATATATATATATGTCTGTCTATCTATCTATCTATAAATCTATCTATCAATCCATGCATCTATCTCTCTATCAATTTATCTATTTATCTATCTATCTAATAATCATTCAATATATCTGTCTATATATCTATTAATATATCTGTCTATCTGTATATTTATTTATCAGTTTATCAATTTCTCTTTCTATCTAACTATACATTTTTCTATAAATTTGTATATCAATCTATCTATATATCTCTCACTCTTTTTTTCTATCAATCTATCTATCTATCTTCTTGTCTATCTAAATATCTATATATATGTCTATCTGTCTACCTTAAATCTATATAACTTTTTTTCAATCTATCTGCCTATCTATCAATCTAGCTATCTATTTATATATCTATATATTAGTATATTTATCTGAATATTTTTCTGGATATCTATCTATCTCTTTATATCTATCTATCTATATATTTATCTATCTTTCTCTCTCTATATATTTATCTATCTATATGTTTTTCTTTCTAACTATCTATATATCTCTTTATTTATCTCTCTATTTGTCTATTTAACTGTCTATCTATTTATTTATCTTTCTAATAATCTAAGAATCTATCAATCTATTAGTTTATCCATCTATTTTCTGTATTTCTAATAATTAATCATTCAATCTATTAGTCTTTCTATCTATCTATCAATCTTTCTATATATATATTTAATTATCTATGAATGTATCTATCTATCATTCAATCAATCTATCTATGTGTCAATCAATCAATATATCTATCTATCCGTTTATCAATGTGTCTATAAAGCAAGCAATCAAACTCTCTATCACTCTACCTATCAATATTTATTTTAATTTGTTTATCTATTTGTATATCTATCTATGTATCTATCTATCTTTCAATCCATCTATCAATCCATTTATCAATCTATCAATCTATATGTCTAACTATCTATATGTTGTTTGTCTGTCTATCTTATTATCTTTTTATTTGTATAATTGACTATCTGTCTATCTTTTTATGTATCTACCTGTCTATTTATCTATCTATCAATCTATGTATCTATGTATCTATTTGTCTGTCAAAATTATCTGTATATCTATCTGTCTATCTATCTACATAGCTATCTATCTATCAATATGTAATTCAAATTATTTATCTATCTGTCTATGCGTCTTTCTATCAACCTGTATATCAATCTATCAAATTATCTATCTATCTTCTATCTGTCAAATAATTTTTCAATTTATCTGTCTAATAATCTTTCAATCTATCTGTCTACCTATCTATTTATTTATTTTTCTATCAATTTGTCTTTAATATATCTATAAATCTATCTATAAATTTTATATCAATCTATCTATCTATAACACTATCTATATATATATATCTATCTATTTATATATATATATATATAT
>JAREIK010002253.1:53726-78726 GCA_029783825.1 Sapria himalayana | reverse complement strand
TCTACTAATGTTATCTGTCTAGTTTTGCATTCTAATTGTATATTCTGTGTACATCTTATCTTTATGTGTTCTACCTGCTTCATCTTTATGTCTATTTTCCTACTCTTTAATACCCGCACAGACCACAAACAACATCCAAACAAACCATTCCTATTTAACCTTGTTTCCTGATAGCTTTCTGCAATATTTTCTGCTTAAGCAGCCTATCTGCATAGTTTTTGCTACTACATCTCTTTAACACCCTCACTTTAATGTATCTATTTTTTCAGAAAAAGCCAGCAACAATATATATCTTTCTCCTCATCTTCTTTGCGCATCATCTATGATAGTGACAATTGCAAGAGAAAAGAATGTAAAATATAAGTTTGTAGTGATTTTTCCTGCAAAGATTCATCCAAAAAAACATGCAAGAATCCCTCAGGACTAGGATACAAAAATCAATATCCCTGCAAAATGTTTCCTCTTACTGAAAATGATAATCTACATAATGTTTTTTCCCTCTAGAAGTTCATCAAACCTCCATATGTAACAAGGGATAATCTTCATTATCCCTGTAGAAAATCTAAACATCAACGAATACGATCTAATTTATTACATCTTTAAGCTATGTAAAAGTTAATGAAGTCTTACATATTTTAAATTTCAATTAAGCTACTTACAAATATTTTTTAAATGTTAACTTTCCTAAATATAGGATATTCTGTTTCGTCTAGTATAAGTATGCTTCTATATTTTGTAGGCATGTTATGTGTCTCGAAGTCCTGATCTCCTATTTTTTCACCTTTCTTAGCTAGCTTATCGCTTACTTGATTCACTTCTCTAGATATATGCATTATACTACAGTTTAATTCATGTAATAGTTGTATAATTTCATCTATATCATTTATATATTTCCAAAGCACTTTTTGACCTTTAATGATACCTACTAATATTAGAGAATTAGTTTGTATTTGGATGTTCATTATTTTCCTATCTTTGCATATTTTTAAACTAAACAGGAGTGCCTAGATTTTAGAATGTATACGAGAATTAGCTTTCAATTTTCTAGTAATTGCCCAAATCATCTTGCCATCGGAATCACTTAAATTCCTCCACCTCCTGCTGCATCTATGTCTCTTTTAAAATTACCATCCGTATTGAATGCAATTTAGCCTTTAAAAGGTTTGTTCTATCATAACCTAGTAAAGCTTATTGATTTGGGCTTTTGATACCTTAAGTGCTACTTATCTATATATTCTTTATTTTCTAAATAAGCTATATGTTTTAAAGGATTAGCTTTTGAAATGCATTTTAATTCTTTTTTTAATATCTCTTACTATATCTTCTTCATTCATTTCAACATTCTCAAATCTACTGTTGTTTCTGGATTTCCAAATACACCATATTATCATCGGTGGAATAAAGTTATTGAGCCATTATTATACTGAATCAAGAATTGGCCCCCTCATCCATTTAAAAATTCTATATTTGAGTATTTAATTTTTGTGCTTTATACTCATTTCTTTTTCAAATATTTCCCATATCTTTGAAGTTATCCTCCCTTGTGAAAGGAGATGATCCAGAGTTTCTATTGGAGTGATGTTAGAAAGGCTTTCGATAAAAATAAACATATTTTCGGCTGGTTATTGTTATTCCAACACCTTTCAAATAAACATATTTTAGGCTTTATATTCCTAACCAGATTCTTGGCCGATTTTAAAGAAAATAAGCCTTATTCATTTATTTTCCATTTCCAACCATATTTAGTAAGTATAGAGTGGTTATCCACCACTTCTTTTTGCTTTACAGTTTGTTCCAAATTTTAGATTTATTATAAATCAATTTTATCCTATTAGTATCATTATTAGTTAGGTATTTTGCCCTCACATATGATGCCCAAAGATTATTATTCTCTTTTATACTCCACATCTTTTACAGACCCATGCTTCAGCTATCTTCTTTAGCCTAGTGAAACCTAGACCCGCCTCTTCCTTTGAGTAGCAGAGGTCTTTCCATTTAATCCAATAATGATTTAGTTTGCCATTTTTGTTACCCCAGAGGAAATTAGCCAATTCTACTTCAATTTTTTAAGAAAAATTCAGGCAATTGCATAACCATTAGATTGTGCATTAGTCAATCAATCTGTCTTTATTTCTAGCCAAAGGACAATGCATTTGTCTATCTATGTTTTTATCTATCTGTCTATCTAAAATATTATGAATATATCAATTAATTAATCAATCAATCTTTATAGCTATCTATTTGCTTGTTTTTTATCTATTTGTCTATCTTTCTATAATTCAATCAATCTATCTATTAATTTATCTATTTAATTAAATATCTATCAATATATCTATTAATTTGTTTGTCAATCAATCAATCTAACTAACTAACTAACTATCTATCTTTCTTTATATCTATCTATCTATGTCTTTCCATATGTATATCTATATATTTATCTATCTATCTTTCTATTTGTTTAACTATTTATCTATCTATCAACCTATCTATCTATTTATCTATCTATATATGTATATGTCTTTCTATTTGCTTATCTGTCTCTTTATCTATCTATCTATCTATTTAACTATTTATCTATTTATCTATTTATCTATCTATCTATCTGTGTATGTATCTATCTATCGGTCTATCTATCTAACTATCTATATATCTTTTTGTCAATCTATCTATCTATCTTTCATTCGTTCTATCTATCTGTTTATCTGTCTATATATCTATATATCTATATATCTATTTTGTTTTCTATTTATCTATATATCTATAGGTCTATTAATCTGTCAATCTATCTATCTATCAATCTATCAATCTTTCTAATAATTTATCTATCAATTTATCTATTAATCTGTCTACCTATATGTATATCATCTATCTATTTATCTATCTATAAATCTCTCAATCAATCTATCTATCTATTTGTCTATCTATCTATCTAACTAGTTATCTACCTTTCTATCTATCTATCTATCTTTCTATCTATCTATGTATCTATATATCTATCTATATACCTAATTATCTGTCTATCTATCTTTCTATCTATCTATCTATCTATCTATCTCTTTATTTGTCTATTTATATATTAGTCTATCTATATGTCAATCAATCAATCTATCTATATATATGTGTATCTATTTGTTTATCAATCTTTCTATCAATCAATCTATCTATTTGTGTATCTATCTGTCTATATATCTGAATATCTATCTGTATATCTATCATTTTATCTATATATATATATCCATCTATCTTATTATTTATCTATCTATCTTTTTGTCTATTTATTTATATATTTAACTATCTATGTATCTATCTATCTATTTATCTATTTATCGATCTATCTATTTATCGATCTATCTATTTATCTATCTATTTTTATTTCTGACAATTTATTTGTCTATTTATATATCTATCTATCTATCTATCAATATATATATCTATCTATTTATTTATTTGCCTATATATCTGTCACTCAATCTTTCTATATATATGTGTGTATATATATATCTATCTAGAAGTATATTTATTTGTATATCTATATGCCTATCTTTATGTCTATCTATCTATTAATCAAATAATTAATCCGTCTCTCTATCTATTTGTCGATCTATCTATGTATCTATCTTTATATCTATCTGTATATCTAAGTATCAATCTATCTTTTTATCGATCTTTTTATCTATTTATATAAATATCTATTTATTTAACTATCTCTCTATCTATTTATAAGTCTATCTCTCTATCTATTTATAAGTCTATCTCTCTATCTATATTTCTATCTATTTATTTATATCCATATGTTTATTTATTAGTCTATCTATCAGTCTATCTATAAGTATCTCTATCTCTCAATCAATCTGTCTAGATATTTGTCTATCTATCTATCTATCTATCTATTTGTCTATCTATCTATTTATCTATCTATCTATTTATCTATATATCTATTGATTTGTCTATCTATCTCTCTATCTATCATTATATCTATATGTTTATCTATTTATATATATATCTATTAGTCTATCTATCTATCTATTTGTATCCATCAGTCTATCTATCAGTCTATCTATCAGTCAATATATTAGTCTATCTTTCTATCTTTCTATTTGTATATCTATCTATCTATTTTTATATATTTCTATCTATCTATCTATTTGTCAAATAATCTATCGATCTATTTGTATATCATTCTATCTATACATATATTTGTCTATCTATCTATCTATTATAAAATCTTTCTATCACTCTAACTATCAAATAATCTATCTATCTTTCATTCTATCTATCAATCTATCGATCTAACTATCTATCAATCTATCTATTTATCTAAATATCTATCTATCAGTCTTTCTATCAATCAAAATATCTATCTATTAGTCTGTCTATCTATCTATCTATGTTTCTGCCTAACTATCTATCTGTCTATCTATCTATTTGTCAATTTATATGACTCTAAATCTATCGATCTATCTGTTAATAAATATATCTATTAATCTGTCTATCAATAATTTATCTATCTGTTTATTAATCTAACTATCAATTTGTCTATCTGTCTATCTATCTATCTATGAATTTATCTAACAATCTATCCATCAATCTATCTATCTATCTAAATAAATTTCTTATATATGTCTATCTTTTTGTTTATCTACCTATCTATCTATATTATCTAACTATCTATTTATATATTTATATTTATGTCTATCTTTTTATTTATTTAACTATATATCTGATTTGTATATCTATATATCAATCTATATATACACATATATATCTAACTATCTGTCTATCTATATATCTCTCTATATAACTATCTATCTATCTATTTATCTATATGACTATCTTTATGTCTATCTATCTATCATTCTATTAAACTGTCTATCTATCTATCTATCAATTTGTATATCAATCTATCTATCTCTATGTCTATCTGTCTATCTATCAATCAATCAATCTATCTATCTATCTATCTATCGTCTGTCTATCAATCTATCAATATATCTATCGATCATTCTATCTACCTATTAATCTATATATTAATCTGTATATCAATCTTTATATCAATCTATCTATAAATCATTCTATCAAGCTGTCCATCACAATGTCTATGCTATCTGTATATCTATTTGTCTATATATTTTTCTATGAATCTTTTTATCAAATTGTCTATCTATATGTTTGTCTATCTTATCTATCTATCTATATTTCTATCTGTCTTTTTGATTATTTGGCTATATATTTGTATATCTATCTTTTTTTTAAAAAAAAGGTTTGCTTTATTATTATTATGCCCTCTCTTTTGGCGGAGGAATACCATTTTGTACAAACTAATACTACCCTTTTTCCCTTTTACACCCATTCTCAAAAGAAATAAAGAACTAACTCTATGAAATCATGCTTTTAACTCTCTTCATTTAAGTATGCTATAAGTAAGCTCTTTGCTTTTTGTGTAGCATAAGTAACTTCAATGTGATCCTTTGATGTTTTTTTTATTGCCTCTTATGCTGTCCCTTATGCTGCCCTTTAAGATTTTCTGTTATTGCTTCTCTTGGAGCCTCCAATAATCCCTCTTTAGCTATCCCCGAGCCTCTTAAGCTGTCTTCCTAACCTCTTAAAGTCCTCCATTTCCTGTCTTCTGGAAATAGAAGTAACCCTCCCTCTCTCCCGATTATTGGATTAAAACAAAAGGAAAAACAGTAAATATACGAAAAAAAGAGAGAACAGTCCTCCATTTCCTGTCTTAAGCTGTCTTTCAGCACCTCAAAGTGCCAAAGCCTCTGTCTTTCCCACTACCGGTATTGGATTGTCTGCGATATTTCCTGCAAAACAGTGAATATACGAAAAAAAGAAAAACCCCCCTCTATACTTAACAAACAGCCCAACAAAGCCTCTATCGTAAGCTGTATGCGATATTTTCTGTCTTAACAAAGCAGTGAATATACTTAACAAAGCCTCTGTCTTAAGCTGTCTGCGATATTTTCTGCCCAACAAACAGCCATAAAGATGAAGCTAGCCAGGAAAAACACCCCTAGGACCCCTTTCCATTTTCAATGCTTTTTGGGACCAATGCTTGCAGCCTTTTCAAAAACACCCCAGGCTTGAACTGTACTCTTAAAATGACAGAAAAGAGAAAACAACCATTTCCTGTCTTAAGTTGTCTTTCAGCACCTCAAAGTGCCAAAGCCTCTATCTTTCCCACTACCGGTATTGGATTGTCTGCGATATTTCCTGCAAAACAATAAATATACGAAAAAAGAAAAACCCCCCCCTCTATACTTAACCTAACCTAACTCTTCTGCCCAACAAACAGCCCTTATTTTACTTAGATGAAGCTAAACAGAAAAACACCCCTAGTACCCCTTTCCATTTTCAATGCTTTTTGGGACTCAGCGACACAAAATTTTAGCTAAAGAAATAGGCCTCAATAATCAATTTATAGTCCCCCTCAGGACCGGGGTGACCCTTATCTGAATATCTGCAGCAAAACCAAACCACAAGCAAAAAAAGGAACAGAAACACAAGATTTTAGCTAAGGAATCAACTTAAATGGATCAGCAATAAGGAAACCAATACCTTGCACTATTACCTTGCCCTATTTCCTTATCCTATTACAGCAGCAAGAGCAGCAGAACAAGGAATAGCAGAAATTATACTTATTAAGTTTAACTGTAACTTTTTATATAACAGTGTTTATATAGCAGCGTAAAAGTCAGAATAGATATTATGATATTATATTAGCAATAGTCAAGATAGATATTGTAAAATACTCATTATTCCCGCCCAATCCATCAGAAAGTTGAGGCTTTGTTATATCTTCTTGGTCTGTTTATTTATTCTAAAATAAGGAAAACCCATTTTATCTAAACATGTTATTCCCGTTAGTTTGTTTGGCATGAGTTTCTCATTAAATTCTATATCTCCTCTGGTGGTACCTATTTTAGATAGATTATCCGCTAGATAGTTCGCTTCTCTGTATATATGTATTATTGAGGCCTTCAGTTCGTCCATAAGACCAAGAATTACTTCTAGTTCCTCTTCATTCCTCCATAATATTTTCTTATTGATTACTGTATCAACTAGTAATTTTGAGTCTACCTGTACTTCAATGTTTTTAAAGTTAAGCTGCTTGCATATCTCTAACCCTGATTTTAATGCTCTGATTTCAGATTCTAACGCCGAAGAGGCTCTACTAGATCTGGTGAAAGCTCTCTGTACTGTCCCTGTATGATCTCTTATTACCCCGCCTCCTCCTGCTATTCCAGTGTCCCTACTAAAACTCTCATCCGTATTAAGTGAGAGTTTACCAACCGGTGGAGCATTCCACTGTATGCATTTAGCCCTTTGCTGATTTAAAACTTTATATGTGAGATCGCATTCTTTCTCAAGCTTCTTTTCTTGTTCCATTTCCTGAATAACTATCGGTTTTATTAGTGATATATTACATATCTCCTTTCTAATATCTTTTATAATTTCTATTAAATTCATCCTTATATTTTTTGAATTTACTTTTGTTTCAAGATTTCCATATACACCAAATAATTAGATGCGGCAGTTTTTGGTTGAGCCATTTCCTGGTGGGGCTTTTCGTTTTCTCCTTTTCCCATTTTTTAACTTTATCTATTAATCCATCATCTATTTTACATATTCTTTTTTCCCCTTCCATTTCTTTCCATATTTCTGCTGCGGTGGGACCATTAGAAAGCAAATGAGCAGTGGTTTCAACCGCTTGTAAACAGCATTCACATCTTGATGTGATGTTTATACCTTTCTTTTGTATATTTCTATCTACCGGTATAGCATCCATTAAAGCCTTCCATGTGAAGGAGCGCATTTTTTGCGGTATGTTTTCTTGCCATACCCATTTAAATAGAGTTTGAGCTGGTTTTTTTTTTCTGACCAAGTCTTTTGCCGACTTGAGGGAAAAGTTTCCTTGTGGTGTTAACATCCATTTCCAGCCGCTCCTCTTTTGTATAGAGTGTGAGTCCACTATTTCTTTTTGTTTTTCCATTGACTTCCAATTGTTCGAGACTTTCTTAGTGGTCTTATTCTTGTTATCTAAATATCTTGCCCGCATATATTTAGCCCACAGACTTTCACTTTCTTTAAGTCTCCACTAGCTTTTACAGTCTCAGGCAGCTGCCGAGGTGTGGAGGCTCATTAGACCTAATCCTGCTTCCTCTTTCGGATAGCAGATACTTTTCCAGTCCTTCCAATGTAGTTTATTTCTGCCTTGTTTTTTACCCCATAAGAAGTTGGCCATTTCCGATTCGAGTTTTTTAATAAATTTCTTAGGGGGGGTGTATCACTGATAATATTTGCGTAAGCGTGCTTTGTAATACATGTGACAGTAGTGTTATTCTTCCCCCAAACCCCAGTAACTCTTCTTTCCATCCTGCTATTTTCTTTCTTAGTTTGTCCTGAAAGTAACTTAGATATTCTTCTTTCAACCTCCCCTCATATATCGGACAACCTAAATACATTAATGCCCCTTTTATTTCTGCAAATCCCGTAATCCTTTTTATTTTATCTACTAACTTTAATTTTGCATTTTTAGCAAGCATGAACTGACATTTGCTTTTATTAACCATTTGACCTGTCTCTTTTTCAAAAATTTGGAGAAGATCCATAAGATTCATTAAAGACTTTATGCTAGCATTTGTAAATATTATAAGGTCATCTGCATAAGCTAAACAACCTATTCTGGGTGTATTCCTTGGTTGTCTGAATGACAATATTTTACCTTCGGATATTTTCTTATTCAAGTTACGTATTAGCAATTCTAGATAGATATCGAAAAGAAGAGGGGATAACGGATCCCCTTGCCTTAAACTTTTATTTGGTTTAAATTCCTCACTTAACTTACCATTTACCAGGACTCTTACCCAAGTACTTGATATACATCTAAATATTAGATCTATGGTTAGCTCTGAAAAGCCGAACCTTCTTAACACAAAGCAAAGGGTATCCCATTCTACTCTATCGAAGGCTTTCGATAGATCTAATTTAACCACTATGTTTTTTCCTCTAGACTTACTTCCTATCTCTTTCATCATTTCAGATGCAAGCTTTATATTTTCTATCATTAATCTATTTTTAACAAAACCCGTTTGTTCCTGAGATATTATTGAAGGTAAAATTAAGCTCAGCCTATTTTGTAATATTTTTGCCAGTATTTTATAAATAGCATTGCATAAGCTTATTGGTCTATAATCCTCACATTTCTGTGGTGATTCTTTTTTTTGGAATTAATACTATAAAAGATTTTTCCGATGCTTTTGGGATTTCCGCCCCTACAAAAAAACTTGCAATTGTAGGAACTAGCTCGGTTTTAATCGTATCCTAGTTTACCTGAAAGAAATAATTGTTCCAACCATCAAGTCCTGCTGCACTATCTTTATCCAGACTAAACACAGCCTCTTTAACTTCTGGTTCTTCTGGGACCAATTCTATTGATTGATTTTGAACTTCCGTAATGGTCACCCTAATCACTTGCATTAGAGAATTATCTGTCCTACTTGACTGACTACATAATTGATTTTCAAAAAATTTTTTAAAAAGAGCTCCTATTTCCTTTTCATTTTCTACCCATTCTCCTTCTTCGTTTATTAGACCTTTAATTTTATTTTTTTGAGATTTTATTTTAGACATACTATAAAAAAATTTGGTATTACGATCCCCATCTTTTAACCATTTTATTTTTGCTCGTTGTTTCCAGTAAATTTCTTCCATGTGTAGTTTCAATCTCAGTTCTCCTTTAGCCTTACTTAATTCTATTCGAGTTTCATTATTATTTGTGGAGTCAAAATCTTGCTCCAACTTGACTACTTTTTCTTCTAGTTTTTTTAGCTCCTGATTTAATTTCCCAAAAACCTTTTTATTCCAATTTTTCAAACAAGCTTTTAGCCTCAGAAGTTTGATTGATAGGACTTGCATCGGTTTACTCTCTGCTGGCTCTTTCTAAGATTCTCTAACAAGTCCTGCAAAGCTCGCATGCTTTACCCACATATTTTGAAATTTAAAATTAGATGTATTACCCTGATTTTTTTGAATCGTGATAAGTAGTGGGCTATGGTCAGAGCAAGTTCTGTTTAGGTGTCTAATCCCCGTAGTCCCTTGTGAGGTGACCCACTTTGTGTTACACATAATCCTATCCAGACGAGCCCAGATGACTCCTCTTTTTTTCCAATTATTACACCAGGTATATCTCGAACCATTAAAATCTATTTCCATTAGATTGGTAATGGCTATTGTGTCATTAAATTGTTTCATGGCTACCATGTCTGGTGGTTTACCACCCTTCTTTTCTTGAGGGCTTCTAATTATATTAAAGTCGCCTCCTATTATCCATGGTAAAATTCTACTTGCTATATCTTTCATTTCTTCCCATAATGCCAGCCTAGATTGTTTATCATTTTTTGCATAAACTGCTGAGATTATTTGATCTGTGCTCTTATCTAATTTGAAATGTACTATTTGTTCAGTATCTTTTAATATTTCAATTTTCAATTTACTTTGCCATAAAATCCAAAGTTTACTATTTAGATTAGCATAAGCCTTATTAAATCCTAAAATTACTCTATATTTATTTAGTTGAGCTTGCAGGACCATTGGTCCTGCAATAATCAGTAGTGAGATTTTATGTTCTTTAATTAAAAGTCTTAATCTATTTATCGTGGGGCTATTGGCTATTCCCCTAACATTCCAATATAGACATCTATCCATTAAAAACTAGTTTAGCTTGGGCTCGAGTTGTACACTTAGATTCATATGACATGTTAGCATATTTTTTCGTATTTCTTGCTGTTTTAGGAGTGTGAGGAATTTCATACCTAATCTCCTTATATTTTACCTGTTTTCCGAGCACCATAGCCATTTGCTTTAGGGCCTCCATGGATTGGGTTCTTGAAAGATTCCCCCAATCTTCATTATAAATATGTATATCATCCTTTACTTTAAACTCCGCCTCATCTTGGGATACATCATCCTTATGGCTTGAAGGGCAACTAAAAATTACTGATTCATCTTCAGGAAAATCCAGAAGATCCTCATCTATCCATGCATAATCCTCAAGTTTTTCTTTCAATACAATTCTTGTTTTAGATGTTTTTTTATATTTTCTCTTATATTTTACCTCCTCCCATCCTTTTATTAAACTAACATCATTTTCTATCCCCGAGTTAGTCTCTCTCAGGGGTCCTTCTTCTTGAGTAATATTTGGATTATCTGGAGGGATGCTTGAGTGCAAATCTCCCTTCGGTTGGTTTTGTTTGTGAAGTGAAGCCTCCTCTTTCCTTACCCAATGCATCACATTCCCGCCTCCTCCTTCGTGCTGCTGCCCGTTGTTATGTTCTTCTTTCCCCACCTTGCACGAGGAATTTTCATGCCCTAGCGTCTTACATTTTGAATAGTAGGGAGGAAGGCTTTCGGGAATGACAGTTTGCCAAAACCCCTCGGCCTGTTCCCCTTCACCACTACCTATCCATATTTTTTCAGGCGGTTTAGTTAAGAGGTTTAGCTCTACACATACACGTGCTTTGTTCGGCCTTGACATGGTTCTTGTGGCTTCATCTCGTAACATGGGCTTACCCAAGCACGATGAGATTGCATAAAGAGATGTCTCAGAGAAGAAATGGAGTGGCAGAAAAGGCAATGTAAACCATACCAGAGCTATAGGCACCTCTTCAAGAGGAGTAAAATCCTTTGTCCACTTCAGTATACGCATGGGGAAGCCGTCAACTTGCCATAATCCACGCTGCCATAGGCGATATTGATCTTCCAGTAGAGAGCATTGCAGCACAACATGTTTGGCATCGAAATCAGCAAATTTCACCTTCCCCTTTAGCTTTAAATTGTCGATAAATTTCTGAACTCCAATCGCACGAGGCCTGCCGTGAGAGAACTTTCCAACGAGCGTATATTCGAAAGGTTCTAAGAGCCTTTGAGATTCTTCGGCAGAGAAGATGATGGCCGGGAGACCATTTTTGTTCCCTTGAATTCGTAAGATCGGCGCGGAGCTCTTCACCACCGAGGCAAAAGACTTATTATTTAATAATAAGTCAGATTTTTCCATTCTTACCTTGTATTGGGCTTGGTTTGAGCTTAAATGATGTTTTCTTTTTTCTTTGTTTCACAATCTAACAATTACTCAACACTATACCCTTATAGTATCATAAGCAGTTCCCAAAAACTAAAGTCCCTCAACTATCCCACAACAGAATTCCAGATAATCACTGGAGAGAAAAGGTGAGAGGATTTTCACGAGAATACCAGGAAATCACATAACAGTTTATACCAATTGTTATTATTCATGTTCCCGTAGCAGTATTCCCATAACAGTTACACTTAATTTGCAAATATAACAAGTTGTATCTCTCAACTATATCAGAAGAACATTCAACAAAATTTATTCAATGTTTTCGTTATTATTTCCAGGTAGTTCGCAAAGCAATTAACACAATGGTTCTCCCAATTAACAGTTTATTCAAGATGTTCCCAAATAATCACGAGAGAAACTGTAACGAAAATCAATTCACTAAGCGATTTTCACAATAAATCCTTCAACAATTAACATACCCGTATGTTTATTCGAGATATTCGCAAGATAGTACGTTAGAGAGAAAATCCCGAGAGAACTTGTATCATAAAAACAGTACACGAAGCAGTTTGCACAATAATCATTCAACAAATTCACATAATCATTTGTTTAAGATAAATCACGATAGAGAAAATCTAGAGAAATCCGCAGAAGAGTTTTCGCGAGAGGGTTTTTGCGAGAGCTAGGTTTTCGCGAGCGCAGATTTCGTGAGCTCCAATGGAAAAACTCAACTATATGTGTATATATTTGTATATCTATCTGTCATTCAATCTATCTATATATCTGATTATCAATTTGTCTGTCTATCTATATATTAATTTTTCTATCAAACTAAGTTTCAATCTATTTATAAATCTATCTATCAATATGTCTATCTATATGTTTATTTATATATCGATATGTCTATGAATCTATCTATGAATCTATCTATCTATCTTTCTATTTATCTATCTATCTAATTATCTATCTTTCTTTCTATCTGTCAACCTGTATGTGTGTCTATCTATGTGTCTATCTATATATCTATCTATCTATGTATCTGTCTATCTATGTGTCTATTTATTAGTCTCACTAAGTTTCCATCTTTTTATATATCTATATCTTTATTTATATGTCTATCAATTTGTATATTTATTTGTCTATCTATCTATCTATCAATTTTTCTTTTTATCTATCTGTCTATCTGTCTATCTATATGTTAATCTATCTATCTATTTATCTTTCTATATATCTTTATATTTATCTATCTATCTGTTTATCAATCTATCTATCAATTTGTCTATCAAATTGTCTTTCAATCTGTCTATCAATTTGTCTTTCAATCTATCTATCAATCTTTCTATCTATCTATCATTCTATTTATCCATCTGTCTATAAATCTATCTATCTATCTGTCTATATATATATATATATATATCTATTTATCTATCTATCTATATATCTATTTATCTATTTATCAACTATCTATTTATTTATCTATCTGTCTATCTCTCTATCTATCTTTTTTTTCAATCAATATGTTATTTTTTTATTTATCAATATATCTTTCATTCAATCTATCAATTTGGATATCTATCTATTTATGAATATCTTATCAATCTATATATCAAACTGTATAAATATATATTTAACTACATGTCTATTTATATATTTATCTATCTATTTTTTTATTTGTTTGTTTGTCTGTGTGTCTATCTATTTGTAAGTATGTATGTCTATCTATATGTATGCATGCCTGCCTGACTATCTCCCTACCTAACTGGCTATCTGTCTATCTATATGCTATCTATCTATATATCTACATATCTATCTATATTTCTATCTGTTTATTTTCCTAACTTTATATCTGTCAATCTGTTTGTCTATCTTTCTATACAATCTATCTATCTATCTATCTATATTTACAATCTATCTTTCTAACTAACAAACTAACAATCTATCTAACTATACAATCTATCTATCTATCTAACTAACTAACTATCTATCTATGTCTGTCTATCTTTTTGTCAATCTATCTCATTATCTATATGGCTATTTATCTATTTATTTATCTATCTATATATTTATTTGTATCTATCTATCTATCTATCTATATGTTTATTTATATGTCTATCTTTCTTTTGTTTCTCTGTATTCTGCATGTCTATCTTTCTGTCTTTCTTTATGTCTATCTATCTATCTGTCTATCTATCTATCTATTTATCTATCTATCTATCTATTTATCTATCTATCTATCTATATAGCTATCTACATGTCTGTGTATCTATCTATCTATCTTTCTATCGATCGATTGATTTATCTATCTATATGTCTATCTCTATTTCTATCTATTTATCTATCTATCTATATATCTGTATATCTTTCGATCTATCAAGTTGTTTATCTATTTTCTATCAATCTATCGATCTATCTATTGGTCTGTCTATCTATCTATTGATTTTTCTATCTATCTATATATCTCGTTATATATTTATCTATCTATCTATTTATATATCTATCTTTATGTCTATATATATATATATATATATATATATGAATAACTATCACTATATCTATCTATTAGTCTTTCTATTTCTCTACCTATCTATATATCAATCTACTTATCTTTCTATCTAAAATTCTATCAATCTCTCCATCTTTCTATCTATCTATCTATATATTTATATATCTATCTATCTATTTGTATATCTTTCTGTCTATCTATTTCTCTATCAATCTGTCAATCATTCAGTCTATTAATCATTTTATATATCTATCTATCTATCTAGTTGTCTATCTATTTTCTATCATTCAATCTATCTATCTATCTATCTATATATCTATTTGTCTATCTGTCTGTCTATCTATATTTCTATCTATTTCTTTATCTTTCTATATATGTATTTATCTATCTATATATCTATTTTCCTTTCTATCTAATATATATATATATATATATATATATATATATATATATATATATATATATATATATATATATCTATCTATCTATCTATCACTCTATCTATCTAATAATCTTCCTATTTATTTATCTATCTATATATCTATCTACCTATTTATCTATCTCTCTATTTAAAATTCTGTCGATCTCTCTGTCGTTCTATCTGTCTATCTATCTATCTATCTATATATCTATCTATCTTTTTGTATATCTATCTATCTATCTATCTATTTGTCTATCAAACTCTCTATCAAATCATCTATCAATTTTTCTATCAATCTGTCTATCAATTTGCCTATCATTCTATTTAACAATCAATTAATCTCTCTATCTATCTATCTATTAATCAATCAATCTATCTATCTATCTATTTATTTATAAAAATATTTATAAATCTTTATATCTATTTAATTGTCTATCTATCTATCCATTACAAAAAAACCAAAATAGCTAGGGAAATATCCCCAACTATTTGTACGTATTTCGTCATTAAAATAAAATAGCGATGGATTTACAATAAAAATTATTTCATGCTAAAATGCTCATCACAAAATATTAATGAGAAAAAAAATTCCTTAGTAATCTTTTGAATGATGAACATTCCATAGCTAATTATATTTTTTACCTTGCTAATTTTGATTGTAATTAAGATTAGTAATTTATTTTTTGACTGAATATATATCGAAAATCCCTAGCTAAATTAGAGAGAAAAAAATATCTAGCCATTTCATTCCAAAACTATTTTTACAATTTTATTTTTTTACAAAATATTTGATAACATATTTTAAAATTTTTATATTAAATTGAATAAAAACATATACTATAAACCATTTTTTATAATTTAAAAAGAGCTAAAGTAGTTCATACATTATTCTGATACAATAGTTATATAGTTAAAATAAAAACATAACATAGGTATAAAATTATTTTAACCTAAATCATCATCCTCATTATTAGCGGGTACATTTATGCTAGCCTTTCCTATAAGGTTTCTCTGATGGAACTCGGTATGCTATATCTCATGTCAAGTCCACTAACTATAACTTCATATAAGACATCTACTATTGCATTACATTCTTAATTTCTTTCATCTCATAATTCACTTCTTTAATTTCTTGCATTTCTTCCTTCAAATGAAGCTAATATTATTTATAACTATTATTTCTTTTCTATGAGAAAAAATGCATTCTACCATGAATACCTCATCATTAATGACCTCGAACCAGCTAATTATAAAAACAAATGCATTTCAAAAGAAATAGAAATGCACACTTATGTGGCTGGTACATTATATATGAATGCCAATAGTAAATCATTTTCAGCCAGATGATTATGCAGCACTTGATAACTGTGAAATTACAAAAAGAGAAATTCTCCAATATGGAAATGACATGAAAACCAAACATATTACTACTCCAATTAAGTTCTTGCTGAACAAAGAATTTTCAAAACTATTTAATTTATGTTTTATAATTAGATTACAAACAAACATATTAGGTTCGTGATGTACATCAAAGGATGATATGCCATAGGTTCGAGACTTAACATATATAAATTATATAATTTTTAAGGATAAGATTGTTGAGATATGAATATCACCCAAATTTCAATCAAAGTAGGAGCCTTGCTCACTAGATATGATTTTTACTTGTTTATTAATATTACAAACAAACATACACATTAATATTTACACAAATTAGAATTAGAACATACACATCTAGTTCAATAATTTGATAATGAGATATTACCAACTAGTCGTCTATAAATAAAGGGTGAACATAAACAAATGAGCCACAAAAAAATAATAAAAAACAACTGATAGATTAATTCAAGTGTGTATTTTACATTCAAAGGAACGAGAAACACATAAAAGTAATATGAGGAATGAGGGAATAGAAAAACAAGCTTACATATTGCAATAGTAATGGTGAATGAAGTATGAGCAATCAAATTCAAGTAAAATGAGTTCTTCCAAACTTTTGAATTTTCACTAGCTAAATAATCCAAAAGCTAAAAAAAGAAAAAAATTGAATGGAGATATCAACAACATACACAATATTAAACATTAAAAAACTACAATCATACAATACAATCAAATATAAAATCACACCAGCCCACATCAATCCCTTGTGCATTTGTTCTCTACTTTCTGTGATCCTTAACCAAGCTTATATGCATGGATGGACATGCATAATTATATGAAAATATCAACCTGCCACATGTTTAATGCAAGAGTAAAGCAATCCAAAAATTTTAATAATAATATATATACACACACATTCATGCACACACACACGTGCATGCACGGTGGTGCACACACACACGTGCACGCATGGGGGTGCACACACACATGTGTGAACACACATGCACACATGAATTCACACAAACATGCGTGCACACACACACACACATATATGTGTGTGTGTGTGTGTGGAAGATGTTGATTTAAATATCATATTTATGCAATGATTTAATTTTCCATGAACTCACACTTCTACTTAATTCCTTGTAGGTTTAGCTTTAGTTCTTCTTTCTTCTTATATCCAAGCAGTCTCACACTTCCTAATCGGTATATTAGGAGGTCTATATTAAACTATCATCACCATAAAATTGCATTCTTAATATTAATAGCCACTATAAATAGAACATATTATGATTTCTAAGGTATCACTAGTAGAATACATAGAAATTGGGGCCAAATAGATTAATTACAGCAAAATCTTGCTGAATTGGAGGTGAAAGGTAGGCTCCAAGACATATGACTTTGACAAATGACACAGCATGCATAAACCTTAGCTTGACACATCACATACCTAATGAACAATACCCACAAAAAAAACAAAAACACTAATAATTTATCCAACATAACATTCACATAAACTCTTGGCATTTTCAATTTTTAATGAAATCCCATCATTTATAATCTAGTCGTTCCACTATGCCTTCAATTTGACAAGAACAAGAAATAACAAGAATGATATTTCATTAATTAGAGATGCTACTTCGAGCAAAATAGAATAAAAAATATGCACCATGTGACATGAATGAGGTTGAGTTGTTTGCCCACCTAGGATGCTTTTTAGATTAGACACTCCATTGAGTAGAGATAAAGTCGTATATCAAAACTACCTAGACTCTTTAGTCAATATAGATACCATTCACGAATATGAGAATCAAGGTGGGTCCCCCACCAAATTCAGTTCTCTCTTCTCCTGTCAGAGCCGAGATCGATGCAATAGTGGTGCCAAGATTTTGTCATACTTACATATTTAGAAAAGTAGTTGAGCTCCATAAGAGTCCATCATATTCAAACCATTAAGATATCCAATGAAGCACTGCTCAGAAGGGATCATCTTTTCATCCTCGAAAAAAAAATGCAACTTCTTCTTCTATAGCAGGTACTTGTCTGCATCAGCTATTGTCCTACAACTAGCAGCTTGGGCCTCCTACTAGAATGTACAGCAAAATTAGGCAAGAGAGATGAACAGTGCCGTCACACAGAGTAAAGAAATCTCGTTGACCATGTTTTGTTTTTTTTAACATGTATATGTATATATTTATATTCATGTTTTATAGATTACATTCAAATTGACAAAAAATTATACATTAGACACTATCTCACAAATTTACCAAATCTTTAACTTCCCAAGTAATATTTGGCAGCAAGACAAAATCATAATTACCTACCTTCCTCCATGAAGAAATCTTCTATTTCTTCAGTGTTAACACCAAAAGGCCAATGGATAGAAGTTTTTGTGTCAACAGAAACATGTGTCACACTTTTACTCTCTTTGGTATCACCAACCACACTTAATACTAGAATATCTATTTTGTTCCATCTATCATTGACAATACAAGAGGATACCCGACATCTATATGTAACAAAATAAAGTAACGAATTAACAACATTGACGACCCCACATGGAAATCCATTGTTGATCTGGTCAGCCTCCTTCACAAGCTTTCAAGGAGTGAGAGAAAAAATTAATATATATGAACTAGGATTATTACTTTTATTTTGATCATGTCTTCTCGTAGCATCTACAACATGAACAACATTTTCTCATGAGAGCAAAAGCTTCATTAATCTTATCCGCTAATAGATTCTGTGTGATCAACCCATTTAACTTGATCTCCTTATTCAGGTACACATCTACCAATGATGGAAGATCTGATTTAGGTTTCCATCCTTTAAATAGAGATCCTTTCAATGATCATCCACCAAGAAGAGAGAATAGAATGAAGATATATTTGGTTTCACTTTGGTACTCATAATGTAATTGTTGGGACCCATCCATCACAACAGAACTCAAAGGCTACGGTGGTTATTCTTGAGTCTCCTACACATTCGAAAGAGTAATCGTTTCTTCCATGTATGATACTTTTGATTATCTTAAAAATATGGATTAGTCACGTTGTGGTTTGGGTGGGTCAAAATTTTGGCTACTTCAATGCTTAGCTGACATATTTTATATAGCTGTGTGGCCGAGTTCACTTTAACAGGACGTCCAAAGTGGATTACTATGTACGCAGTATAGCTTGAGATGGCATAGTAGTGAAACTTGAGCTTTCCATTGATCTAAAAGTGAGTCTTTTGATCATAGTGCATCAAGCCTCATCGTTCTTATCCTAATACTTTGCATACATTTGCTTTGCTCAATTTGTATTTCTTGCCTGTCAATTTCAAAGTAGTGATGACATTGCGAAAATGAGAAGTGCATAAGACTTTGATCACATTTCGAATTCGTGGGCAGACTCACCTTCGTAAGATATGAATCCGATCCTATTATGTTATAATTCAATCACACCACTCTCATCAAAACATATTTCTAATATAATCAAGCAAAAATATAGTCATACAATGCAATCAAATATAAAATCACAGTAGCCCACATTAATCTCTTGTGCATTTCTTCTCTACTTTCTGTGATCCTTAACCAAGCTTATATGCACGGATGGACATATATAACTATGTGAAAATACCAACCTGCTACATGTTTAATGCAAGTGTAAAACAATCCAAACATTTTAATAATAATAGAGAGTGGATTCGCAAATGCACAATGGATTTGAAAATATAATCTTTTGTCACTTATGACTGGAACTTGTAATTAGTTTTATAGAGTGGATTCACAATTGCCAACTCATGATAGTTGATATCTTTCTTGCCAAGATAATGCTGATTTGGAAATAGAGCAATAGTCACATGACAGAAAAATACCACTAAACAAATTCTAACTATAATCTATGTCGCATATAAGAGATGATTTCTTCAACTGCACATTTACCTTTGAGTGACACTGAATATTTGATCAATGTTCCCTATAATTAGAAGAATACAAAAAATCAAACCTAGCTAAACAAGATGATGCCATCAATTGAATAGACTCAACAAACAATACATAAACTGATTATCAACTTGAAAAGCATTAAGATTCTTATAAAATCGATGATACACAAGTATTACATAGAAAATCTATTAGGTTATCGATCATGTTTAATATATTTAAATTTTATAATATTAATATTTTATTTATTTATTATTTTAAGAATACAAATTTTATTTTAAATTTAATAATATTTATTATTTTATTTTTATTTTACTCTAATTATTTACTCAATAATTTAATTTTTGTAAATTTTACTAGAGGCAATAATAAAACTTATTTTAAATCAACTTAGGGTCATAGTAATTTTCAAAAGTGTTAATAGGGCTAAAAATAATTTTAAGTGTGTTAAGGACAAAAAAATATCATTAGAAATATTTTTAAAAACTTTTTTAAACACTTAAAAACACCTAAAGTATTCTTTTAATAGGTACTTTTGAAAAGTATTTATTACAACTCATGAAAAGTTTTTGGATGTAATTAAAACATCAATTTATTTATCCATAAATATGAATTTATTTTATTTTAAATTTTAATGTAAAATATGATTTTTTAATAATTCAAATATTTCAAATCTTTTAATAATAATTTTTATAAATTTTATATAATCATTAATTTTTTTTAAAGTTTTATTAATATAATATTTACTTTTTTATTTGTTAATTCAGATTTTTTGAAAACATATTTTTTATAATCATACAAATAATGATTTTAGGTTTTTATTAATACATATGTTTGTGTATGTTCATATATTATTTCAAATATTTTTTAAAAATGTTTATAATGATAGAATTAATTATTTAATGTATGTATTAATACAAATATTTAAAAATTGTTATTAATTAATTCAAAAAATAATTTGTATATTTTTAAAAATTTTATAATCATAAAAATAGGTATTTTAGTCTTTATTATATAAATTTATATTTGTATTTATATATTTTTGAAATTATTTATTTATAATATCCTATTTTTATAATTATATGAGGAAAAGGTGTCTTTCAATAATTTTTAATTCATAAACCATGAAAAACCATTAATATACAAAAATTACATTGAATATTAAAACAAATGATATATAAAAAAATATAAGTATAGATTAGTGACGGAAATAATCCGCATACAAAATAGATAGGGAAAGATTGCTAACTAAATGCAAATATTTTATGAAAATTAATATATAATGACAAATAGCTTGCAATTAATATATAATTGTAAACAAAATTTCTAGAAATTATTTAGCGAGTGATTTTTTATCGAGCTAATTAGCTATGCAAAATTCATATCTAAAGTCATTGCTAAATTGCTGCCATTCTTTGCGACAAAATCTACGATTATATTAGCTAGGTATATTTTTAAATCGAAAATTTTTATCTTTTATCCATCACAAATCCAACGTAAATTTGAAATTCAATATAAAATCAAACATCTTTTGTTATTCCCTAGCTTATCATATAAAAATTAGCTAGTAAATATTTATCTAGCTTAATTTCTATAGATAAATAGACAATTTATTGTAGTGATCTATCTATCTATTTGACTATCTATGTATCTTTCAATCAATCTATATATGTATCTTTGTATCAATCTGTCTATCTATCCTTTTTCTATCTATCCATCCATCTATTGATATGTCAAACAATCAATCAATTTATCTATCTATCTATCTATCTTTTATCTATTTATTTATCAATCTATTTATCTATTTGTCTATATATTTATCTATCCATCTATTTGTTAGTCTATCTATCTATCTATCTATCTATTAGTCTATCTATTATTTTATCTATCTATCTATATATCAATATGTATATCTGTCAATCTATCTATTTACCTATCTATCTATCTATCTAACTATCTATTTATCTGTCTATCTACCTATCTGCCTATCTTTTTATCTATATAACTATCTAACTATCAATCTACATCTTTATCTATATGTCTACCTATCTATCTACTTTTCTTTTTATCTATCTTTTTATCAATATGTCAATAAATCTATCTATGAATTTGTCAATCAATCAATCTATCAATTTGTCGATCAACCTATTTGTATATCTATCTATCTTTCTACCTATCTATCGATCTATTAATTTATCTATCAATCTATTTTTCAATCATTCTATCAATATATCTAGCAATATATCTATCAATCAATCTATCAATCTATCTATCTATCTATTTTTCAATCTGGTTATCAATATGTCTATTTATATATTTATCAATCAATCTATCTATATATCAATATGTCTATTAATCTATCTATCTATCTATCTATTTGTATACCCATCTATTTATATATTTATCTATCAATATATCAATCTATTTGTCTATATATTTGTCTATCTATTTGCGTATCTATCTGTCTATTTGTCTATTGGTCTATCGATCTTTCTATTTATATATATATATATATATATATATATATATAATATATATATATATAATATATATATATATATATATATATATATATATCTATCTATCTATCTATCTATCTCTTTAAATATCAATCTTTCTATCTATCTGTATATTTATTTGTCTATCTATAAGTCTATTATCTATCATTCAATTGTTCTAGCTAACTAACTATCTATCTGTCTATATATCTTTCTATCTATCCATCTATCTATTATCTATGTATCTATCTTTCAACTATCTGTCTACCTACCTACCTATCTATCTATCTATCTATCTTTTTGTTTATCTATTTGTTTATCTATCTTATATATCTATTGATAATTTATCTATCCATCTACTCTATCTATTAATCATTCTATTTATAGTCCATCCTAATTGTCTATATATCTGTCTATTTATTTGTCTCTCAATCTATCAATAAATATGTCTATCAATTTGTCTATCAATCTATCTATAAATCTAACTATCAATATGTATATAAATTTATCATTCAATGAATCTATCAATAAATCTATCAATCTATATATTAATCTATCTATCTATATCTATCTATATTTCTATCTATTAATCTATCTATAAATCTTTTTATCAATCTATCTATCTATCAATCTATCATTCTATCTAATTATCTGTCTATCTATCTATATATCTATTTGTTTGTCTATGTATCTTTTAATTTATTAGTCAATTTATTCTTTATCTATCTATCTATCTATCGATCTATCTGTCTATCTATCGATCGATCTATCTATTTGTCTATCTATCAGTCTATATATTTATTTATCTATCTATCTAATTATTTGTATATCTATTTGTCTATCTATTTTTAATCTATTTGTCTATATATCTATCTATCTATCTATCCATCTATCTATCTTTTTATCTATCAGTTTATCTATCTGTATATCTATTTTGTATATCTATCTGTATATCTATATGTATATCTATATGTATATCTATCTAACTATCTATATATCTATCTATGTGTTTATATATTTGTCTATCTATCTATCTATCTATTTGTCTATCTTTTTATTTATCTATCTATGTATATATCTATCTGTCTATCTATCAATCAATCTATCTATCTATTGATCTATGCATCAATTTGTCTATCTACCTATCTATCTAAATGGTTTATATTTATGTTTATCTATCCTATCTATCAATTTGTTTATGTACCTATCAATTAATCAATCAATCATTCATTCTATCAAGATATCTATAAATCTATCTATTTATCTATTTATTAATCTATGTTTCTATATATCTATCAGTCTATCAATCTGGTTAACAATCCATGTATCAATATTTTTTTCAATTTGTCTATCTATTTGTATATCTATCTATCTATATGACTATGAATCTATGTATCAATCTGTATATCTATATGCATATCTTTATATCTGTATTTCAATTTGACTATTTGTCGGTTTATTTATGTTTCTATTTATGCATCTATTTATCTATATGTCTATTTATCTATCTATCTATCTATATATCTGTCTATCTATATATCAATCAATCAATTAATGAATTTATCTATTTATCTTTCTTTCTTTATTTCTTTCTATCAGTCTATCTATATGATTATCTATCTGTTTATCTATCTGTCTATCTATCTATCTGTCTATCTATCTATCTATCTATATGCCTATCTATCTATTATGTTTGAATCTCTCAATAAATCTATCTATTAATTTGTGTATCAATTTGTCTATCAATCTGTCTATCATTCAATCATTCAATTTGTCAATTAATTTATTTATCTATATATATATATATGTATGTCTATCTATATATCTATCTATTTGTCAATCTACTTGCTATCTATCTATCTATCTATTATTATATATATATATATATATATATATATATATATATATATATATATTTCTATCTATCAGTATGTATATATATATATATATATATATATATATATATATATCTATCTATCTATCTTTATCGATCTAAATATTAATCTGTCTATATGTATATCTATCTTTCTATCTATATATCAATATATCTAAATGTCTATCTATCAGTCTATTTATCTTTCATTAAATCCAATGATCTATCTTTTTATCTATCGATCTATCTATGTATCTATGTATCTATCTTAACTATCTGCTATATATGTGTATCTATCTATCTATCTTTTTGTCT
>JAREIK010002253.1:0-49727 GCA_029783825.1 Sapria himalayana | reverse complement strand
CAATCTGTCTATAAATCTATCTATCTTTCTTTCTATCTTTGTTGATGACTATCAATCTAATTATCAATCTATCAGTCAATCTATCAAACAATCAATCAATAAATCAATCTAGTTACCTGTCCTACCTATTTGTCTATTAATCTTTATGTGTGTGTGTGTGTGTGTGTGTGTGTGTGTGTGTGTATATATATATATATATATATATCTATCTATCTATCTATTATCTATCTATTTCTCTATCTTTCAAACTCTCGGTATACCTATCTATCCATCCATCCATCTATCTATCTGTCAGTCTTTTTGTCTACTTACCAGTCATCATATCTATCTATATATATGTTTCTATATATGTCTATCTAATTGTCATTCTATTATATTGTCTATCTTTCTGTCTATCTTTCTAGATTTCTATCTTTATGTTTATCTCTCTCTCTATTTGTTTTTCTATCTATCTTTCTAGTCTGTCTATCAATTTATCTATCAATATGACTATCAATCTATTTATCAAAATATTTATAAATCTAACTATCAATCTATTTTCATCTTGTCTATCAATATGTCTATCAATCTGACTATCTATCTATCTATCAATCGATTTGTTTAATCTCTCTACCTATCTATTTATCTATTCTGAAAATCTATATAATATATATATATATATCTATCTATATGTCTATCTATCTATATCTATAATATTTCTATCATCTATCTCTCCATCTATCTATCTATCTATATTTCTGCCTATCAATCAATCTTTCTCTATATTGTCTATCTATCATTATGTCTATCCATTTGTATATCTAAGTGTCTATCTATGTATCTATCTATATAACATTTTATCTATCTATCTATCTATCTAAAAATCTAACTTTTGTCTATCTATCTATTTATCTATATTTATATTATCTATCTATGTATTAATCTGTCGAACTATCTATCTATCGATCTATCTTTAAATGTGTATATTTATATGTCTATCTATCTATATATTTTTTTATCAATCTGTCTGTCTATCTCTATGTCTATCTATCTATCTATCTATTTGTTTATATTTGTGTATCTATCTATCTAACTATCTATATATCTAGAAAGAAAGATAGACTGATATATATATATATATAAAGAATGACAGATAGATAGACAAAGAGATAGACTGATAGACATACAAATAGATAGGAAAATACATAGATAGATAAATAGATAGATTGATATATTGATAAACAAATAGATAGATAGATAAACAAATAGATATAGAGATATATAGATAGATAGTTATATAGATTGATAATTTGAATGATAGATATATTGATAGACACATTAATTGGTAGATTGATAAAAATATTGATAAACAGATTGATAAATAAATTGAAAGATAGATTGATAGGAAGATTGATAGACAAATAGATAGACAAATTGATAGACAGATATATTGATAAATAAATGGATAGATATACAGATAGTAAGATAAATATATATATAATTTATTAGAGAAATAGTTAGAAAGAAAGATAGATAGATATATAGATATATTATTAGATAAATACTTAGATAGATAGATAGATAGATAAACATATCATAGATAGATAGAAATATAGATAATTAGATATATAGATAGATAAGTTGAAAGAAAAATAGAGAGATAGCTAGACAGATAGACAGATATATATATATATACAAAAAGATAAATAGATCTATAGTTAGAAAGAAAGACAAATAAATATACAAATAGATAGATAGTTAGACAAATAGTTCAAGAGATAGATTGATAAATAGATAGATATATTGACAGATAGAAAAGCAGATATATAGATTGACAGATAGAAAAATGTGTAAATATATAGATAGACAGATTGATTGAATGATAAATAGATAGATAAATAGATAGATAGATAGATAAAGTAAAAGATAGACATACAGAATAATCGATATATATATATATATATATATTATAAAGAAATAGATTGACAAATATACAGATAAATAGATAGATAGAAACATAGATAGACTAATAGACAGATGGATAGACAAATAGATAGACAGATATATATATATATAAATAGATAGACAAATAAATAGATAGATAGACAGACAAATAGATAGTTAGATAGATTAATTGAGAGATTGATAAACATATTGAAAGAAATATAGATAGATAGGCATATAGGTAGATAGTTCTCTAGAAATATAGATAGATAGATAGATAAACATATAGATAGACATATAGATCTATTGATTATAAGATAGGCATATAGGTAGATAGTTCTCTAGAAATATAGATAGATAGATAGATAATCATATAGATAGACATATAGATCTATTGATTATCAGATAGTTATATACAAAGAAAGATTGATAAAGAGAGACAACAATATATTTAGATAGAAAGATAGACATATAAATATATAGATAAATAGATAAAAAAACAAATAGATTGACATATAGTTAGACAAATACATAGACCAAATAAAAATTAGATAGATAGATAGATAGAAAGACAAATACACATACAAATAGAGAGACATATTGATAGATAGATAGTCAGACAGATAGATTGATAGATAGATAGATATGATTGACATATATATGTTTAGATAGAGAGATAGATTGTTAGAGAGATAGATAAATAAATAGATAGACTGATATATACACCAATAGTTAGACAGATAGATAGACAGATGGATAGATAGGTAATTAGATAGACTGATAGATAGATAGATAGATGATAGATAGAGAGACAAATAGATAGATAAACAATTAGATAGATAGATAGATATATCGATAGATTGGTAGACAATTTGATAGATAGATAGACAACAAATAGATAGATAGTATATAGATATATTAATAGACATATCATCAGTCAAATTTAAATATATATAAAGAGATATATAGAAAGAAAGATAGATAAACAAATGACATTTAGATAGATAGATTAATCGATAGATTGATAAATAGATTGATAGATAAATTGAAAGATACATTGATAGACATATTGATACACCGATAGATTGTAGTCAGATAGATAGATATTCACAGATATATAGATAATCAGATAGAAAGATAGAATATTTGATAAATTGATAAATAGAGAGATAGATAGATAGATAAATAAATAGATAAATAGATAGTTAGATAGACAAAAAGATATATAGATAGATAGATAGACAAATAAATAGACAAATAGATAGACAGGTAGATAGATAGACTGACTGATTGATAGATAGACAGATAGATAGATATATAGATAAACAGATAGACAAATTGATAAATAGATAGATAGATAGATATATATATATATAGATAAAAAGATATATAGTTTGATAGATAGATAGATAGATAGACTAATACATAGACTGATAGATACATATTTACACAGATTGATACACAATTTGATAGACAAATATAAAGATAGATAGACAAACACATAGATTGATAGACTTATACGTAGATCTTTAGACAAATAGAGAGATAGAAAGATAAATAGAAAGATAAACAGATTGATAATTAGATTGAAAGAATGAATGATAGACAGATTGACAGATATATTTAAAGACAGATTCATATATAGATTGATAGACAGATTGATTTACATATATATAGATAGAAAGATAGATAGACACATAGATAGACAGATAGACATATATATATATATATATATATAGTCAGATAGATAGACAGATAAATATATAAAATATTGTAAAAATAGATAATAGATAGATATCTTAATAGAATGATAGACAGTTAGAAATACAAAAATATAGATAAATATATATACAGATACATAGACAGAAAGTTAGACATTTGGATACACAGAAAGATAAATAGATATATAGACATATGGATAGATAGTTAGACAGATAGATAGACAGACAGATCAAAAGATAGATAGACAAATAGATATATATGATAGATAGATAAATATATAGATAGATAGATAGAAAGATAGATAAATAGATACATAGATAGGTAGATAGACAGATAGTTAGATAGAAAGATAGATTGATAGACATATACATAGATAGATAGAGAGATAGATAGTTAGATAGAATATAGATAGACAGATAGACATATAGATAGATTGATTGATTGATTGACAAACAAATAGATAGATAGAATGATTGAGATAGAGAGAAAGATATATAGATAGATAGATAGATTGATTGATTCATATAAAGAAAGATAGACATTAATTTAGATTGATTGATTGATTGATATATAGATTAATTGATAGAATGATAGAAAGATTGAAAGACAGAATCATAAACTAATTGATCAACTGATAGATAGACAAATTGAGAATGAGATAAAAATATAGATTGATAGACAATTAGATAGATACATAGATAAACAAAAAATATATAAATATATAGATAAATAGACAGATAGATAGACAGATAGATAGAAGGATAGATAGACAAATAGATAGATGGAAAGATAGATAGATAAATATACAAATATATATACGGATAGATATATAGATAGATTAACAGAAAGATAGATAGATAGATAGATAGACAAATATATAGATATATAGACATACAAATAGATAAATAGATAGATATATAGAATGATAGATAGACAAATAGATAGTTAGATAGATAGATAGACATAAAGATAGAAGGATAGATATACATATAAATGGATAAATAGATAAACAAATATACAAATATATATACAGATAGATAAATAGATAGATAGGTAGAATTTTTGGAAGGTATATAGAAAAATAGTTTGATAGATAGAAAGATAGATAAAATGATAGATAAAAAATATATAGATAGATAGATATAGAGATAGATAAACAAATTATTAGACCAATAGAAAGATAGATAGACAAATAGATATCTATAATGAAAAATATATTGACATATAGATATACTAATAAATAGATAGATAGATATAAAGATAAATAGATAGAAGATAGATAGATATATATATATATATATATATATTGATTGACACACACACACACACAAATATATATATATATATATATCTATATCTATATTAATGTATAGGCAGATAGATAGATAGATAGATGATAAATAGACAAATAGAGAGACAGATAGATAGGTAGGTAGATAGATAGATAGAATAATAAATAGATTAATTTATATACAAATAAGTAGATAGATAGATAGATAAAAATATTGATAGACATATTGATAGACAAAATGTATTTAGATTGATAGATAGATAGATTGACAGATTATTATATAGATAGATAGATAGACAAAAAGATAGAAAAATAGATAGATTAGATTGATTGATTGATAGATATATAGATAGATAGATAGACTAATAGAAAGATAGATAGATAAATAGATAGATAATTATATAGATAGATTTATAGATATAAAGATAGATAAACAAATATTTAGACATATAGATAGACATATAGATAGACTAATAGACAGACAGATAGATAGACAAACAGACAGATAGATAAATACATAGATAGCCAGAAAGATACACATATAGATATAAATACTGATAAATAGATATACAAATAGATAAATAGATAGATAGATAGACAGACAAATAGATAAATGGATAGATAGATAGATAGAAAAATATATAAACAAATAAATAACAGATATATAAAAAGATAATTAGATAGATAGATAGAGAGATAGATAGATAAATAGATAAATATATACACATACAGACTATACAGACTGACAGAAAAATAGATAGATAAATAGATAGAAAAATATATAGATAGATAGATAGTTAGACAGATAGATAGTTAGAAAAATAGATAGATAGACAAAAAGACAAATAGGTAGATACCAGATAGACAGCTAGAAAAATTGACAGATAGACAGATATATAGATAGATCGATAAAAAGAAAAAAAGATAGTTTTTCATACAGAAATACACATAGATAGATAGACAAATAGATAGATATTCAGATTGGGAGATAATAAGGAAGGTAGGTAGATAGATATACACACATAAATATATACATACAAATAGACAGACAGACAAATAAATAAATAGAAGATAGGCAAACATATAGTCAGGTAGATAGATACATAGACAGTTTGATAGATAGATTGATATAAAGATAGATAGATAGATTTATAGATAGATTAATAAACATATATATTGATAGAATAATAGATAGATAGATAGATAGATAAATAGATAATAGATAGATATTCTTCTAGATAGATATATAAACAGAAAGATAGATAGATATACAGACAGATAGATAGATAACTAGATAGATAGATAAAGAACTAAATAAACATATTGATAGATACAATGATAGACAGACTAATAGGCAAATTGATAGTCAGATTGATAGACAGATTGATAGACAAATTGATAGAAATATTGAAAGACAAATTGATAAATAGATTGATTGACAGATAGATAAATAGATAGATCGATAGTCAAATTGATAAATAGATAGACAATTAGATATATAGATAGATAAAAAAATAAATATTCAAATTGATAGACATATATAAATATATAGATAGATAGATAAAAAGAAAGACAAATAGATAGATAGATAGATAGACAGATACATAGAAAGATTGATAGATAGATAGAAAGATACATAGACTGAAGATAGATAGATATATAGATAGATAGACAGATTGATATAAATATATATAGACAGTTAGATTGACTGATAGAAATGGAGATAGATAGACATATAGATACACAAATAGATAGATAGATAAATAGATAGAAAGATAGATAGAAAGATAGATAGACTGAAAGATAGACATATAATTAGTCATATATAGAAAGAGATACATATATTGATTTATAGATTGATAGTCATATAGATAGATAGATTTAAAAATATACATATAAAAAGATAGAATGTTATATAGATAGATAGATAGGCATATTAATTGATAGATTCATAGACAGAAAACAATATTGATAGATATATAGATAGATAGATTGATAGAAATATTATTAGACTGATAGATATATAGATAGATAGTTAGATAGACAAAAAGATAGAAAAATAGATAGATAGATAGATATATAAGTTAGATAGATATACAGACAAAAAGATAAACAAAAAGAAAGATATTTAAATAGATATATAGATAGACAGATTGATAGATAAGTTCATAGATATAGAGATAAATAATCAGATTGATATATAGATAGTTTGAATGATTGATAGATAGATTATGGACACATTGATAGTGAGATAGATAGACATTTTGATCGAAAAATATATAGTCATATTGATATATATATATTGATAGATAGATTGATAGATTAATTGATACACAGATTAATTGAGAGATAGATAGACAAATTGATAAATAAATTGATATACAGATAGATTGATAAATAGATAGATAAATAAATTGATAGGCATATAGATAGATAAATATATATAAAGATAGATTGATAGATAGATAATTGATAGACAGTTTGATACACAAATTGATAGATAGATTGATAGATTTATAGAGAGATTGATAGACAGATTGATTCAAAGATAGATAAACACATAGATAGACAAATAGGTTGACATATATATAAACACATTGATAGATTGATAGATAGACAGATAGATAGATTGGTAGATAGATATATTATACAGACAGATAGATAGGTAGATAGATAATTAGATAGATATATAGATAGATAGATAGATTGATTGATATATAAATAGATAGATAGATCAAAAAATTGATAGATAGATAGAAATAAATACAGATAGATTGATAGAAAGATAGATAGGTAGAAAATAGATAGATTAATTGACAGATAGATAGAACAATTCATAGATAGATGGATAAATTCATTTATAGATAGATAGATATATATATATATATATTAAATAGCTAGATAGATAGATATATAGAAAGATAGGTTGATAGACAAATTTAAAGAAAGATTGATAGACACATATAGATAGATTTATAGATTTATTGATAAACAGATAGATATGCAGATAGATAGACAAATAGATATACTAAAAGTTAGATAAATAGATAGATATATAGATATATAGATAGAAAAATAAATAGACAAATAGATAGATATATAGATAGATAGAGAGATAGAAGATAGATTAACAGATAGATACATAAATAGATAGATAGACATATTGATTGATAGAATGATAGCCAAATTGATAAAAAAATTGATAGACAAATTGATAGATAGTTTGATAAACAGATTAATAGATAGTTTGATAGACTGTTTGATATATAGATAGATAGATAGATAGACCAATAGATATATAGACAGATATATAGATAGATAGATAGACAAGTAGATATATACAAAGATTGACAAATAGATTTAGAAATTGAGAGACATATAGATAAATATATATATAGATAAAAAGATAGATAGATATATATATATATACACACACACACACACACAATTAGATAGATGGATAGATAGACAAATAGAATGACCGATAGACAGACAGATATATATATATATATATATATATATATACACATATAGAAGGATAGAAAAAGATAGATAGATAGATAGACAAATACATAGAAAGATAGGTATATAGATAGATATATAGATTTATAGTCAAATAGATACGGAGATAGATTGATAGATAGATAGATAGAAAGACAACTAAAGATAAAATGATAGAGAGATAAATAGATCAATAGAAAGATTGATTGAAAGATTCATAGATAGAAATATAGATAGATAGATAGACATATTGATAGATAGAAAGATAGATTGATTGATAACACATTGATAGATAGATTAATAGATAAATAGATTAACTGGTTGATATACTAATAGATAGACAAATTAATAGTTAGATAAAAAATATATTGATAGATTGATAGATTGACAAAAAGATAGACAGATAGATAGATAGACTGACATATTGATAGTTAGAAAGATATATAGATAGATATATATATATAGACAAATTGATAGATAGATTTGTAGATATATATATATATATATATAGATTGATTGATAAACATATAGATAGACATATTCATAAATACATTTATAGACCCATTGATACACAGATACATAAAAGGTTTATTGACAAATAAATTGACATATTGATAGATAGATTGATAGATAAATTGATAAATAGATTGAATAGACAGATTGTTGACAAACTAATAGACATATATATCGATAAATTTATAAAGAGATAGATAGACAAATTGATAGGCGGATAGATATAGAGACACATAGATAGACAAATAGAGACACAAATTGATAGACAAATTGATAGATAAATTAATAGATCGATAGATAGATAGATATATAGATAGTTAGACAGATAGACAGATAGATAGACATATAGATAGACAAATAGATAGTCAAATATATAGACATGCAAATAGATAGATAAATAAATAAATAAATATATATATATATATATACACAGACAAATTGATAGGCTGATAGATTGATAGATACATAGATAGACAGATAGAGAGATAGATTGTTAAACAAATTAATAGATAGATAGATTGATTGATTGATAAATAGATTGATAGATAGAATGATATATAGATAGATAGATAGATAAAAAAATAGATAGACATATAGATTGACATATATATAGACAGATAGATAGATAGATAGACAGATAGATATATAGATAAATAGGTAGATAAATAGATAGTTAGTTAGATAATTAGATAGATCGATAGATATATAGATACATAAATAGATAAATATATATAAAAATATATAAACAGATAGATAAATAAATTGATAGATAGAAAGATAGACAAACAAATTATTTGATTAATAGATTGAATGACATAGAGATAGATGGATAAATAGAAAGATAATAGGCAGATAAATATACATATTTATAGATAGATTGATATACAGATAGAAAGAAAGAAAGATAGATAGATAGATAAACAAGTAGATAGACAAATTGAAAGAAAGATAAATAGATATACAAATAGATAAATAGATTGATACAAAGATTCATAGACAGATAGATATATGGATAGATATGCAAATAGATAGACAATTTGATAGACAGATTGATACATAGATTGATAACCAGATTGATAGACAAATAGATTGATTAATTGACAGTTAGATAAAAAATTGAAAGATTGAACAGATAGACATATTTATAGATCATTTAGATAGATAGGTTGATAGACAAATTTATGGATGGATTAATAGATAGATAGATATATTGATTGATAGACATATAGATAGATAGATAGTTAGATAGATTGATAGATGGACAAATAAATAAATAGATTGACATATAGATAGATAAATAAATAGATACATAGCCAGATGTATAGATAGTTAGATGGATAGATAAATACTTAAATAGATATAAAAATAACTATACAGATAGATAGGAAGACAGATAGACAAAAGATAGATAGATATAAGATAAATAAACTAATTGATTGAAAGATACATAGGCAGACAGATAGATATATAGATAGATAGACAAATAAATAGAAATAAAGATAAATTGATAGATCAAATAGATATATTGATAGATAGATTTATAGATAGATTAATAGATAGATAGATAAATAAATATAGATAGATAGATTGATAAAAAGATTGATAGATTTATTGATAGATTGATTGAAGGATTGATTTATATACAAATTGATAGATAATTTTATAGATATATTGATAGATTTATTTATTGATAGATTGAAAGAAAATTAAAAGACAGATATATATACAATTAGATAGTATAAATAGAGTGATAGATAGATTAATAGGCGGAGAGATAAAAATACAAATAGATTTATAGATAGATTAACAGAATGATAGACAAAAAGATAGATAGATAGATACACAAATATATAGCAGATAGTTAAAAGATAGATACATAGATAGATCGATAGATAAAAAGATAGATCATTGGATTTAAAGAAAGATAAATAGACTGATAGATAGACATTAGATATATTGATATATAGATAGAAAGATAGATATACATATAGACAGATTAATATTTAGATCGATAGATATATATATATATATAGATAAATAGATAGATAGATAGATAGATAGATAGATAGGCAAGTAGATTGACAAATAGATAGATATATAGATAGACATACAGATATATATATATATATAGATAAATAAAATAATTGACAAATTGAATGATTGAATGATAGACAGATTGATAGACAGATTGATAGACAGATTGATAGACAAATTGATACACAAATTAATAGATAGATTTATTGAGAGATTCAGACATAATAGATAGATAGGCATATAGATAGATAGATAGATAGACAGATAGATAGATAGACAGATAGATAAACAGATAGATAATCATATAGATAGACTGATAGAAAGAAATAAAGAAAGAAAGATAAATAGATAAATTCATTAATTGATTGATTGATAAATAGATAGACAGATATATAGATAGATAGATAGATAAATAGACATATAGATAAATAGATGCATAAATAGAAACATATATAAACCGACAAATAGTCAAATTGAAATACAGATATATAGATATACATATAGATATACAGATTGATACATAGATTCATAGTCATATAGATAGATAGATATACAAATAGATAGACAAATTGAAAAAAATATTGATACATGGATTGTTAACCAGATTGATAGACTGATAGATATATAGAAACATAGATTAATAGACAGATAAATAGATAGATTTATAGATATCTTGATAGAATGAATGATTGATTGATTAATTGATAGGTACATAAACAAATTGATAGATAGGATAAATAAACATAAATATAAACCATTTAGATAGATAGGTAGATAGACAAATTGATGCATAGATCAATAGATAGATAGATAGATTGATAGATAGACAGATAGATATATACATAGATAGATAAATAAAAAGATAGACAAATAGATAGATAGATAGATAGACAAATATATAAACACATAGATAGATATATAGATAGTTAGATAGATATACAAATAGATATACAGATAGATATACAAATAGATATACAGATAGATAAACTGATAGATAAAAAGATAGATAGATGGATAGATAGATAGATAGATAGATATATAGACAAATAGATTAAAAATAGATAGACAAATAGATATACAAATAATTAGATAGATAGATAAATAAATATATAGACTGATAGATAGACAAATAGATAGATCGATCGATAGATAGACAGATAGATCGATAGATAGATAGATAAAGAATAAATTGACTAATAAATTAAAAGATACATAGACAAACAAATAGATATATAGATAGATAGACAGATAATTAGATAGAATGATAGATTGATAGATAGATTGATAAATAGATTTATAGATAGATTAATAGATAGAAATATAGATAGATATAGATAGATAGATTAATATATAGATTGATAGATTTATTGATAGATTCATTGAATGATAAATTTATATACATATTGATAGTTAGATTTATAGATAGATTGATAGACAAATTGATAGACATATTTATTGATAGATTGAGAGACAAATAAATAGACAGATATATAGACAATTAGATAGACATATAAATAGAATGATTAATATATAGATAGATGGATAGATAAATATACAAATAGATATATAGATAGATAAACAAATAGATAAACAAAATGATAGATAGATAGATAGATAGGTAGGTAGGTAGACAGATAGTTGAAAGATAGATACATAGATAAATAGATAGATGGATAGATAGAAAGATATATAGACAGATAGATAGTTAGTTAGCTAGACAGATTGAATGATAGATAAATAGACTTATAGATAGACAAATAAATATACAGATAGATAGAAAGATTGATATTTAAAGAGATAGATAGATAGATCAATAGATAGATAGATAGATATATATATATATATAGATAAATAGAAAGATCGATAGACCAATAGACAAATATCCAGATAGATACGCAAATAGATAGACAAATATATAGACAAATAGATTGATATATTGATAGATAAATATATAAATAGATGGGTATACAAATAGATAGATAGATAGATAGATTAATAGACATATTGATATATAGATAGATTGATTGATAAATATATAAATAGACATATTGATAACCAGATTGAAAAATAGATAGATAGATAGATTGATTGATAGATTGATTGATAGATATATTGCTAGATATATTGATAGAATGATTGAAAAATAGATTGATAGATAAATTAATAGATCGATAGATAGGTAGAAAGATAGATAGATATACAAATAGGTTGATCGACAAATTGATAGATTGATTGATTGACAAATTCATAGATAGATTTATTGACATATTGATAAAAAGATAGATAGAAAGAAAAGTAGATAGATAGGTAGACAGATAGATAAAGATGTAGATTGATAGTTAGATAGTTATATAGATAAAAAGATAGGCAGATAGGTAGATAGATGGATAAATAGATAGTTAGATAGATAGATAGATAGGTAAATAGATAGATTGACAGATATACATATTGATATATAGATAGATAGATAAAATAATAGATAGACTAATAGATAGATAGATAGACTAACAAATAGATGGATAGATAAATATATAGACAAATAGATAAATAGATTGATAAATAAATAGATAAAAGATAGATAGATAGATAGATAAATTGATTGATTGTTTGACATATCAATAGATGGATGGATAGATAGAAAAAGGATAGATAGACAGATTGATACAAAGATACATATATAGATTGATTGAAAGATACATAGATAGTCAAATAGATAGATAGATCACTACAATAAATTGTCTATTTATCTATAGAAATTAAGCTAGATAAATATTTACTAGCTAATTTTTATATGATAAGCTAGGGAATAACAAAAGATGTTTGATTTTATATTGAATTTCAAATTTACGATGGATTTGTGATGGATAAGAGATAAAAATTTTCGATTTAAAAATATACCTAGCTAATATAATCGTAGATTTTGTCGCAAAGAATGGCAGCAATTTAGCAATGACTTTAGATATGAATTTTGCATAGCTAATTAGCTCGATAAAAAATTACTCGCTAAATAATTTCTAGAAATTTTGTTTACAATTATATATTAATTGCAAGCTATTTGTCATTATATATTAATTTTCATAAAATATTTGCATTTAGTTAGCAATCTTTCCCTATTTATTTTGGATGCGGATTATTTCCGTCACTAATCTATACTTATATTTTTTTATATATCATTTGTTTTAATATTCAATGTAATTTTTGTATATTAATGGTTTTTCATGGTTTATGAATTAAAAATTATTGAAAGACACCTTTTCCTCATATAATTATAAAAATAGGATATTATAAATAAATAATTTCAAAAATATATAAATACAAATATAAATTTATATTAATAAAGACTAAAATACCTATTTTTATGATTATAAAATTTTTAAAAATATACAAATTATTTTTTGAATTAATTAATAACAATTTTTAAATATTTGTATTAATACATACATTAAATAATTAATTCTATCATTATAAACATTTTTAAAAATATTTGAAATAATATATGAACATACACAAACATATGTATTAATAAAAACCTAAAATCATTATTTGTATGATTATAAAAAATATGTTTTCAAAAAATCTGAATTAACAAATAAAAAAGTAAATATTTATATTAATAAAACTTTAAAAAAAATTAATGATTATATAAAATTTATAAAAATTATTATTAAAAGATTTGAAATATTTGAATTATTAAAAAATCATATTTTACATTAAAATTTAAAATAAAATAAATTGATATTTATGGATAAATAAATTGATGTTTTAATTACATCCAAAAACTTTTCATGAGTTGTAATAAATACTTTTCAAAAGTACCTATTAAAAGAATACTTTAGGTGTTTTTAAGTGTTTAAAAAAGTTTTTAAAAATATTTCTAATGATATTTTTTTGTCCTTAACACACTTAAAATTATTTTTAGCCCTATTAACACTTTTGAAAATTACTATGACCCTAAGTTGATTTAAAATAAGTTTTATTATTGCCTCTAGTAAAATTTACAAAAATTAAATTATTGAGTAAATAATTAGAGTAAAATAAAAATAAAATAATAAATATTATTAAATTTAAAATAAAATTTGTATTCTTAAAATAATAAATAAATAAAATATTAATATTATAAAATTTAAATATATTAAACATGATCGATAACCTAATAGATTTTCTATGTAATACTTGTGTATCATCGATTTTATAAGAATCTTAATGCTTTTCAAGTTGATAATCAGTTTATGTATTGTTTGTTGAGTCTATTCAATTGATGGCATCATCTTGTTTAGCTAGGTTTGATTTTTTGTATTCTTCTAATTATAGGGCACATTGATCAAATATTCAGTGTCACTCAAAGGTAAATGTGCAGTTGAAGAAATCATCTCTTATATGCGACATAGATTATAGTTAGAATTTGTTTAGTGGTATTTTTCTGTCATGTGACTGTTGCTCTATTTCCAAATCAGCATTATCTTGGCAAGAAAGATATCAACTATCATGAGTTGGCAATTGTGAATCCACTCTATAAAACTAATTACAAGTACCGGTCATAAGTGACAAAAGATTATATTTTCAAATCCATTGTGCATTTGCGAATCCACTCTCTATTATTATTAAAATGTTTGGATTGTTTTACACTTGCATTAAACATGTAGCAGGTTGGTATTTTCACATAGTTATATATGTCCATCCGTGCATATAAGCTTGGTTAAGGATCACAGAAAGTAGAGAAGAAATGCACAAGAGATTAATGTGGGCTACTGTGATTTTATATTTGATTGCATTGTATGACTATATTTTTGCTTGATTATATTAGAAATATGTTTTGATGAGAGTGGTGTGATTGAATTATAACATAATAGGATCGGATTCATATCTTACGAAGGTGAGTCTGCCCACGAATTCGAAATGTGATCAAAGTCTTATGCACTTCCCATTTTCGCAATGTCATCACTACTTTGAAATTGACAGGCAAGAAATACAAATTGAGCAAAGCAAATGTATGCAAAGTATTAGGATAAGAACGATGAGGCTTGATGCACTATGATCAAAAGACTCACTTTTAGATCAATGGAAAGCTCAAGTTTCACTACTATGCCATCTCAAGCTTTACTGCGTACATAGTAATCCACTTTGGACGTCCTGTTAAAGTGAACTCGGCCACACAGCTATACAAAATATGTCAGCTAAGCATTGAAGTAGCCAAAATTTTGACCCACCCAAACCACAACGTAACTAATCCATATTTTTAAGATAATCAAAAGTATCATACATGGAAGAAACGATTACTCTTTCGAATGTGTAGGAGACTCAAGAATAACCACCATAGCCTTTGAGTTCTGTTGTGATGGATGGGTCCCAACAATTACATTATGAGTACCAAAGTGAAACCAAATATATCTTCATTCTATTCTCTCTTCTTGGTGGATGATCTTTGAAAGGATCTCTATTTAAAGGATGGAAACCTAAATCAGATCTTCCATCATTGGTAGATGTGTACCTGAATAAGGAGATCAAGTTAAATGGGTTGATCACACAGAATCTATTAGTGGATAAGATTAATCAAGCTTTTGCTCTCATGAGAAAATGTTGTTCATGTTGTAGATGCTACGAGAAGACATGATCAAAATAAAAGTAATAATCCTAGTTCATATATATTAATTTTTTCTCTCACACCTTGAAAGCTTGTGAAGGAGGCTGACCAGATCAACAATGGATTTCCATGTGGGGTCGTCAATGTTGTTAATTTGTTACTTTATTTTGTTACATATAGATGTCGGGTATCCTCTTGTATTGTCAATGATAGATGGAACAAAATAGATATTCTAGTATTAAGTGTGGTTGGTGATACCAAAGAGAGTAAAAGTGTGACACATGTTTCTGTTGACACAAAAACTTCTATCCATTGGCCTTTTGGTGTTAACACTGAAGAAATAGAAGATTTCTTCATGGAAGAAGGTAGGTAATTATGATTTTGTCTTGCTGCCAAATATTACTTGGGAAGTTAAAGATTTGGTAAATTTTTGAGATAGTGTCTAATGTATAATTTTTTGTCAATTTGAATGTAATCTATAAAACATGAATATAAATATATACATATACATGTTAAAAAAACAAAACATGGTCAACGAGATTTCTTTACTCTGTGTGACGGAACTGTTCATCTCTCTTGCCTAATTTTGCTGTACATTCTAGTAGGAGGCCCAAGCTGCTAGTTGTAGGACAATAGCTGATGCAGACAAGTACCTGCTATAGAAGAAGAAGTTGCATTTTTTTTTCGAGGATGAAAAGATGATCCCTTCTGAGCAGTGCTTCATTGGATATCTTAATGGTTTGAATATGATGGACTCTTATGGAGCTCAACTGCTTTTCTAAATATGTAAGTATGACAAAATCTTGGCACCACTATTGCATCGATCTCGGCTCTGACAGGAGAAGAGAGAACTGAATTTGGTGGGGGACCCACCTTGATTCTCATATTCGTGAATGGTATCTATATTGACTAAAGAGTCTAGGTAGTTTTGATATACGACTTTATCTCTACTCAATGGAGTGTCTAATCTAAAAAGCATCCTAGGTGGGCAAACAACTCAACCTCATTCATGTCACATGGTGCATATTTTTTATTCTATTTTGTTCGAAGTAGCATCTCTAATTAATGAAATATCATTCTTGTTATTTCTTGTTCTTGTCAAATTGAAGGCATAGTGGAACGACTAGATTATAAATGATGGGATTTCATTAAAAATTGAAAATGCCAAGAGTTTATGTGAATGTTATGTTGGATAAATTATTAGTGTTTTTGTTTTTTTTTTGTGGGTATTGTTCATTAGGTATGTGATGTGTCAAGCTAAGGTTTATGCATGCTGTGTCATTTGTCAAAGTCATATGTCTTGGAGCCTACCTTTCACCTCCAATTCAGCAAGATTTTGCTGTAATTAATCTATTTGGCCCCAATTTCTATGTATTCTACTAGTGATACCTTAGAAATCATAATATGTTCTATTTATAGTGGCTATTAATATTAAGAATGCAATTTTATGGTGATGATAGTTTAATATAGACCTCCTAATATACCGATTAGGAAGTGTGAGACTGCTTGGATATAAGAAGAAAGAAGAACTAAAGCTAAACCTACAAGGAATTAAGTAGAAGTGTGAGTTCATGGAAAATTAAATAATTGCATAAATATGATATTTAAATCAACATCTTCCACACACACACACACACATATGTGTGTGTGTGTGTGTGCACGCATGTTTGTGTGATTTCATGTGTGCATGTGTGTTCACACATGTGTGTGTGCACCCCCATGCGTGCACGTGTGTGTGTGCACCACCGTGCATGCACGTGTGTGTGTGCATGAATGTGTGTGTATATATATTATTATTAAAATTTTTGGATTGCTTTACTCTTGCATTAAACATGTGGCAGGTTGATATTTTCATATAATTATGCATGTCCATCCATGCATATAAGCTTGGTTAAGGATCACAGAAAGTAGAGAACAAATGCACAAGGGATTGATGTGGGCTGGTGTGATTTTATATTTGATTGTATTGTATGATTGTAGTTTTTTAATGTTTAATATTGTGTATGTTGTTGATATCTCCATTCAATTTTTTTCTTTTTTTAGCTTTTGGATTATTTAGCTAGTGAAAATTCAAAAGTTTGGAAGAACTCATTTTACTTGAATTTGATTGCTCATACTTCATTCACCATTACTATTGCAATATGTAAGCTTGTTTTTCTATTCCCTCATTCCTCATATTACTTTTATGTGTTTCTCGTTCCTTTGAATGTAAAATACACACTTGAATTAATCTATCAGTTGTTTTTTATTATTTTTTTGTGGCTCATTTGTTTATGTTCACCCTTTATTTATAGACGACTAGTTGGTAATATCTCATTATCAAATTATTGAACTAGATGTGTATGTTCTAATTCTAATTTGTGTAAATATTAATGTGTATGTTTGTTTGTAATATAAATAAACAAGTAAAAATCATATCTAGTGAGCAAGGCTCCTGCTTTGATTGAAATTTGGGTGATATTCATTTCTCAACAATCTTATCCTTAAAAATTATATAATTTATATATGTTAAGTCTCGAACCTATGGCATATCATCCTTTGATGTACATCACGAACCTAATATGTTTGTTTGTAATCTAATTATAAAACATAAATTAAATAGTTTTGAAAATTCTTTGTTCAGCAAGAACTTAATTGGAGTAGTAATATGTTTGGTTTTCATGTCATTTCCATATTGTAGAATTTCTCTTTTTGTAATTTCACAGTTATCAAGTGCTGCATAATCATCTGGCTGAAAATGATTTACTATTGGCATTCATATATAATGTACCAGCCACATAAGTGTGCATTTCTATTTCTTTTGAAATGCATTTGTTTTTATAATTAGCTGGTTCGAGGTCATTAATGATGAGGTATTCATGGTAGAATGCATTTTTTCTCATAGAAAAGAAATAATAGTTATAAATAATATTAGCTTCATTTGAAGGAAGAAATGCAAGAAATTAAAGAAGTGAATTATGAGATGAAAGAAATTAAGAATGTAATGCAATAGTAGATGTCTTATATGAAGTCATAGTTAGTGGACTTGACGTGAGATATAGCATACCGAGTTCCATCAGAGAAACCTTATAGGAAAGGCTAGCATAAATGTACCCGCTAATAATGAGGATGATGATTTAGGTTAAAATAATTTTATACCTATGTTATGTTTTTATTTTAACTATATAACTATTGTATCAGAATAATGTATGAACTACTTTAGCTCTTTTTAAATTATAAAAAATGGTTTATAGTATATGTTTTTATTCAATTTAATATAAAAATTTTAAAAATATGTAATCAAATATTTTGTAAAAAAATAAAATTGTAAAAATAGTTTTGGAATGAAATGGCTAGATATTTTTTTCTCTCTAATTTAGCTAGGGATTTTCGATATATATTCAGTCAAAAAATTAATTACTAATCTTAATTACAATCAAAATTAGCAAGGTAAAAAATATAATTAGCTATGGAATGTTCGTCATTCAAAAGATTGCTAAGGAATTTTTTTTCTCATTAATATTTTGTGATGAGCATTTTAGCATGGAATAATTTTTATTGTAAATCCATCGCTATTCTATTTTAATGACGAAATACGTACAAATAGTTGGGGATATTTCCCTAGCTATTTTGGTTTTTTTGTAATGGATAGATAGATAGACAATTAAATAGATATAAAGATTTATAAATATTTTTATAAATAAATAGATAGATAGATAGATAGATTGATTAATAGATAGATAGATAGAGAGATTAATTGATTGTTAAATAGAATGATAGGAAAATTGATAAACAGATTGATAGAAAAATTGATAGATGATTTAATAGAGAGTTTGATAGACAAATAGATAGATAGATAGATAAATATACAAAAAAGATAGATAGATATATAGATAGATAGATAGATAGATAGATAGACAGATAGAACGACAGAGAGATCGACAGAATTTTAAATAGAGAGATAGATAAATAGGTAGATAGATATATAGATAGATAAATAAATAGGAAGATTATTAGATAGATAGAGTGATAGATAGATAGATAGATATAGATATATATATATATATATATATATATATATTAGATAGAAAGGAAAATAGATATATAGATAGATAAATACATATATAGAAAGATAAAGAAATAGATAGAAATATAGATAGACAGACAGGTAGACAAATAGATATATAGATTGATTGATTGATTGATTGAATGATAGAAAATAGATAGACAACTAGATAGATAGATAGATATATAAAATGATTAATAGACTGAATGATTGATAGATTGATAGAGAAATAGATAGACAGAAAGATATACAAATAGATAGATAGATATATAAATATATAGATAGATAGATAGAAAGATGGAGAGATTGATAGAATTTTAGATAGAAAGATAAGTAGATTGATATATAGATAGGTAGAGAAATAGAAAGACTAATAGATAGATATAGTGATAGTTATTCATATATATATAGACATAAAGATAGATATATAAATAGATAGATAGATAAATATATAATGAGATATATAGATAGATAGAAAAATCAATAGATAGATAGACAGACCAATAGATAGATCGATAGATTGATAGAAAATAGATAAACAACTTGATAGATCGAAAGATATACAGATATATAGATAGATAGATAAATAGATAGAAATAGAGATAGACATATAGATAGATAAATCAATCGATCGATAGAAAGATAGATAGATAGATAGATACACAGACATGCAGATAGCTATATAGATAGATAGATAGATAAATAGATAGATAGATAGATAAATAGATAGATAGATAGACAGATAGATAGATAGACATAAAGAAAGACAGAAAGATAGACATGCAGAATACAGAGAAACAAAAGAAAGATAGACATATAGATAAACATATAGATAGATAGATAGATACAAATAAATATATAGATAGATAAATAAATAGATAAATAGCCATATAGATTATGAGATAGATTGACAAAAAGATAGACAGACATAGATAGATAGATAGTTAGTTAGTTAGATAGATAGATAGATTGTATAGTTAGATAGATTGTTAGTTTGTTAGTTAGAAAGATAGATTGTAAATATAGATAGATAGATAGATTGTATAGAAAGATAGACAAATAGATTGACAGATATAAAGTTAGGAAAATAAACAGATAGAAATATAGATAGATATGTAGATATATAGATAGATAGCATATAGATAGACAGATAGCCAATTAGGTAGGGAGATAGTCAGGCAGGCATGCATACATATAGATAGACATACATACTTACAAATAGATAGACACACAGACAAACAAACAAATAAAAAAATAGATAGATAAATATATAGATAGACATGTAGTTAAATATATATTTATACAGTTTGATATATAGATTGATAAGATATTCATAAATAGATAGATATCCAAATTGATAGATAGAATGAAAGATATATTGATAAATAAAAAAATAACATATTGATTGAAAAAAAAGATAGATAGAGAGATAGACAGATAGATAAATAAATAGATAGTTGATAAATAGATAAATAGATATATAGATAGATAGATAAATAGATATATATATATATATATATATAGATAGATAGATTTATAGACAGATGGATAAATAAAATGATAGATAGATAGAAAGATTGATAGATAGATTGAAAGACAAATTGATAGACAGATTGAAAGACAATTTGATAGACAAATTGATAGATAGATTGATAAACAGATAGATAGATAAATATAAAGATATATAGAAAGATAAATAGATAGATAGATTAACATATAGATAGACAGATAGACAGATAGATAAAAAGAAAAATTGATAGATAGATAGATAGATAGACAAATAAATATACAAATTGATAGACATATAAATAAAGATATAGATAGATAAAAAGATGGAAACTTAGTGAGACTAATAAATAGACACATAGATAGACAGATACATAGATAGATAGATATATAGATAGACACATAGATAGACACACATACAGGTTGACAGATAGAAAGAAAGATAGATAATTAGATAGATAGATAAATAGAAAGCTAGATAGATAGATTCATAGATAGATTCATAGACATATCGATATATAAATAAACATATAGATAGACATATTAATAGATAGATTTATAAATAGATTGAAACTTAGTTTGATAGAAAAATTAATATATAGATAGACAGACAAATTGATAATCAGATATATAGATAGATTGAATGACAGATAGATATACAAATATATACACATATAGTTGAGTTTTTCCATTGGAGCTCGCGAAATCTGCGCTCGCGAAAACCTAGCTCTCGCAAAAACCCTCTCGCGAAAACTCTTCTGCAGATTTCTCTAGATTTTCTCTATCGCGATTTATCTTAAACAAATGATTATGTGAATTTGTTGAATGATTATTGTGCAAACTGCTTCGTGTACTGTTTTTATGATACAAGTTCTCTCGGGATTTTCTCTCTAACGTACTATCTTGCGAATATCTCGAATAAACATACGGGTATGTGAATTGTTGAAGGATTTATTGTGAAAATCGCTTAGTGAATTAATTTTCGTTACAGTTTCTCTCGTGATTATTTGGGAACATCTTGAATAAACTGTTAATTGGGAGAACCATTGTGTTAATTGCTTTGCGAACTACGTGGAAACAATAACGAAAACATTGAATAAATTTTGTTGAATGTTCTTCTGATATAGTTGAGAGATACAGCTTGTTATATTTGCAAATTAAGTGTAACTGTTATGGGAATACTGCTACGGGAACATGAATAATAACAATTGGTATAAACTGTTATGTGATTTCCTGGTATTCTCGTGAAAATCCTCTCACCTTTTCTCTCCAGTGATTATCTGGAATTCTGTTGTGGGATAGTTGAGGGACTTTAGTTTTCGGGAACTGCTGTTTGATACTATAAGGGTATAGTGTTGAGTAATTGTTAGATTGTGAAACAAAGAAAAAAGAAAACATCATTTAAGCTCAAACCAAACCCAATACAAGGTAAGAATGGAAAAATCTGACTTATTATTAAATAATAAGTCTTTTGCCTCGGTGGTGAAGAGCTCTGCGCCGATCTTACGAATTCAAGAGAACAAAAATAGTCTCCCGGCCATCATCTTCTCTGCCGAAGAATCTCAAAGGCTCTTAGAACCTTTCGAATATACGCTCGTTGGAAAGTTCTCTCACGGCAGGCCTCGTGCGATTGGAGTTCAGAAATTTATCGACAATTTAAAGCTAAAGGGGAAGGTGAAATTTACCGATTTCGATGCCAAACATGTTGTGCTGCAATGCTCTCTACTGGAAGATCAATATCGCCTATGGCAGCATGGATTATGGCAAGTTGACGGCTTCCCCATGCGTATACTGAAGTGGACAAAGGATTTTACTCCTCTTGAAGAGGTGCCTATAGCTCCGGTATGGTTTACATTGCCTTTTCTGCCACTCCATTTCTTCTCTGAGACATCTCTTTATGCAATCTCATCGTGCTTGGGTAAGCCCATGTTACGAGATGAAGCCACAAGAACCATGTCAAGGCCGAACAAAGCACGTGTATGTGTAGAGCTAAACCTCTTAACTAAACCGCCTGAAAAAATATGGATAGGTAGTGGTGAAGGGGAACAGGCCGAGGGGTTTTGGCAAACTGTCATTCCCAAAAGCCTTCCTCCCTACTGTTCAAAATGTAAGAGGCTAGGGCATGAAAATTCCTCGTGCAAGGTGGGGAAAGAAGAACATAACAACGGGCAGCAGCACGAAGGAGGAGGCGGGAATGTGATGCATTGGGTAAGGAAAGAGGAGGCTTCACTTCACAAACAAAACCAACCGAAGGGAGATTTGCACTCAAGCATCCCTCTAGATAATCCAAATATTACTCAAGAAGAAGGACCCCTGAGAGAGACTAACTCGGGGATAGAAAATGATGTTAGTTTAATAAAAGGATGGGAGGAGGTAAAATATAAGAGAAAATATAAAAAAACATCTAAAACAAGAATTGTATTGAAAGAAAAACTTGAGGATTATGCATGGATAGATGAGGATCTTCTGGATTTTCTTGAAGATGAATCGGTAATTTTTAGTTGCCCTTCAAGCCATAAGGATGATGTATCCCAAGATGAGGCGGAGTTTAAAGTAAAGGATGATATACATATTTATAATGAAGATTGGGGGAATCTTTCAAGAACCCAATCCATGGAAGCCCTAAAGCAAATGGCTATGGTGCTCGGAAAACAGGTAAAATATAAGAAGATTAGGTATGAAATTCCTCACACTCCTAAAACAGCAAGATATACGAAAAAATATGCTAACATGTCATATGAATCTAAGTGTACAACTCGAGCCCAAGCTAAACTAGTTTTTAATGGATAGATGTCTATATTGGAATGTTAGGGGAATAGCCAATAGCCCCACGATAAATAGATTAAGACTTTTAATTAAAGAACATAAAATCTCACTACTGATTATTGCAGGACCAATGGTCCTGCAAGCTCAACTAAATAAATATAGAGTAATTTTAGGATTTAATAAGGCTTATGCTAATCTAAATAGTAAACTTTGGATTTTATGGCAAAGTAAATTGAAAATTGAAATATTAAAAGATACTGAACAAATAGTACATTTCAAATTAGATAAGAGCACAGATCAAATAATCTCAGCAGTTTATGCAAAAAATGATAAACAATCTAGGCTGGCATTATGGGAAGAAATGAAAGATATAGCAAGTAGAAATTTACCATGGATAATAGAAGGCGACTTTAATATAATTAGAAGCCCTCAAGAAAAGAAGGGTGGTAAACCACCAGACAAGGTAGCCATGAAACAATTTAATGACACAATAGCCATTACCAATCTAATGGAAATAGATTTTAATGGTTCGAGATATACCTGGTGTAATAATTGGAAAAAAAAGAGGAGTCATCTGGGCTCGTCTGGATAGGATTATGTGTAACACAAAGTGGGTCACCTCACAAGGGACTACGGGGCTTAGACACCTAAACAGAACTTGCTCTGACCATAGCCCACTACTTATCACGATTCAAAAAAATCAGGGTAATACATCTAATTTTAAATTTCAAAATATGTGGGTAAAGCATGCGAGCTTTGCAGGACTTGTTAGAGAATCTTAGAAAGAGCCAGTAGAGGGTAAACCGATGCAAGTCTTATCAATCAAACTTCTGAGGCTAAAAGATTGTTTGAAAACTTGGAATAAAAAGGTTTTTGGGAAATTAAATCAGGAGCTAAAAAAACTAGAAGAAAAAGTAGCCAAGTTGGAGCAAGATTTTGACTCCACAAATAATAATGAAACTCGAATAGAATTAAGTAAGGCTAAAGGAGAACTGAGATTGAAACTACACATGGAAGAAATTTACTGGAAACAATGAGCAAAAATAAAATGGTTAAAAGATGGGGATCGTAATACCAAATTTTTTTATAGTATGTCTAAAATAAAATCTCAAAAAAATAAAATTAAAGGTCTAATAAACGAAGAAGGAGAATGGGTAGAAAATGAAAAGGAAATAGGAGCTCTTTTTAAAAAATTTTTTGAAAATCAATTATGTAGTCAGTCAAGTAGGACATATAATTCTCTAATGCAAGTGATTAGGGTGACCATTACGGAAGTTCAAAATCAATCAATGGAATTGGTCCCAGAAGAACCAGAAGTTAAAGAGGCTGTGTTTAGTCTGGATAAAGATAGTGCAGCAGGACTTGATGGTTGGAACATTTATTTCTTTCAGGTAAACTGGGATACGATTAAAACCGAGCTAGTTCCTACAATTGCAAGTTTTTTTGTAGGGGCGGAAATCCCAAAAGCATGGGAAAAATCTTTTATAGTATTAATTCCAAAAAAAAGAATCACCACAGAAATGTGAGGATTATAGACCAATAAGCTTATGCAATGCTATTTATAAAATACTAGCAAAAATATTACAAAATAGCCTGAGCTTAATTTTACCTTCAATAATATCTCAGGAACAAATGGGTTTTGTTAAAAATAGATTAATGATAGAAAATATAAAGCTTGCATCTGAAATGATTAAAGAGATAGGAAGTAAGTCTAGAGGAAAAAACATAGTGGTTAAATTAGATCTATCGAAAGCCTTCGATAGAGTAGAATGGGATACCCTTTGCTTTGTGTTAAGAAGGTTCGGCTTTTCAGAGCTAAGCATAGATCTAATATTTAGATGTATATCATGTACTTGGGTAAGAGTCATGGTAAATGGTAAGTTAAGTGAGGAATTTAAACCAAATAAAAGTTTAAGGCAAGGGGATCTGTTATCCCCTCTTCTTTTCGATATCTATCTAGAATTGCTAATACGTAACTTGAATAAGAAAATATCCGAAGGTAAAATATTGTCATTCAGACAACCAAGGAATACACCTAGAATAGGTTGTTTAGCTTATGCAGATGACCTTATAATATTTACAAATGCTAGCATAAAGTCTTTAATGAATCTTATGGATCTTCTCCAAATTTTTGAAAAAGAGACAGGTCAAATGGTTAATAAAAGCAAATGTCAGTTCATGCTTGCTAAAAATGCAAAATTAAAGTTAGTAGATAAAATAAAAAGGATTACGGGATTTGCAGAAATAAAAGGGGCATTAATGTATTTAGGTTGTCCGATATATGAGGGGAGGTTGAAAGAAGAATATCTAAGTTACTTTCAGGACAAACTAAGAAAGAAAATAGCAGGATGGAAAGAAGAGTTACTGGGTTTTGGGGGAAGAATAACACTGCTGTCACATGTATTACAAAGCACGCTTACGCAAATATTATCAGTGATACACCCCCCTAAGAAATTTATTAAAAAACTCGAATCGGAAATGGCCAACTTCTTATGGGGTAAAAAACAAGGCAGAAATAAACTACATTGGAAGGACTGGAAAAGTATCTGCTATCCGAAAGAGGAAGCAGGATTAGGTCTAATGAGTCTCCAGGACTCGGCAGCTGCCTGGGACTGTAAAAGCTGGTGGAGACTTAAAGAAAGTGAAAGTCTGTGGGCTAAATATATGCGGGCAAGATATTTAGATAACAAGAATAAGACCACTAAGAAAGTCTCGAACAGTTGGAAGTCAATGGAAAAACAAAAAGAAATAGTGGACTCACACTCTATACAAAAGAGGAGCGGCTGGAAATGGATGTTAACACCACAAGGAAACTTTTCCCTCAAGTCGGCAAAAGACTTGGTCAGAAAAAAAAAACCAGCTCAAACTCTATTTAAATGGGTATGGCAAGAAAACATACCGCAAAAAATGCGCTCCTTCACATGGAAGGCTTTAATGGATGCTATACCGGTAGATAGAAATATACAAAAGAAAGGTATAAACATCACATCAAGATGTGAATGCTGTTTACAAGCGGTTGAAACCACTGATCATTTGCTTTCTAATGGTCCCATCGCAGCAGAAATATGGAAAGAAATGGAAGGGGAAAAAAGGATATGTAAAATAGATGATGGATTAATAGATAAAGTTAAAAAATGGGAAAAGGAGAAAACGAAAAGCCCCACCAGGAAATGGCTCAACCAAAAACTGCCGCATCTAATTATTTGGTGAATATGGAAATCTCGAAACAAAAGTAAATTCGAAAAATATAAGGATTAATTTAATAGAAATTATAAAAGATATTAGAAAGGAGATATGTAATATATCACTAATAAAACCGATAGTTATTCAGGAAATGGAACAAGAAAAGAAGCTTGAGAAAGAATGGGATCTCACATATAAAGTTTTAAATCAGCAAAGGGCTAAATGCATACAGTGGAATGCTCCACCGGTTGGTAAACTCTCACTTAATACGGATGGGAGTTTTAGCAGGGACACTGGAATAGCAGGAGGAGGCGGGGTAATAAGAGATCACACAGGGACAGTACAGAGAGCTTTCACCAGATCTAGTAGAGCCTCTTCGGCGTTAGAATCTGAAATCAGAGCATGAAAATCAGGGTTAGAGATATGCAAGCAGCTTAACTTTAAAAACATTGAAGTACAGGTAGACTCAAAATTACTAGTTGATACAGTAATCAATAAGAAAATATTATGGAGGAATGAAGAGGAACTAGAAATAATTCTTGGTCTTATGGACGAACTGAAGGCCTCAATAATACATATATACAGAGAAGCGAACTATCTAGCGGATAATCTATCTAAAATAGGTACCACCAGAGGAGATATAGAATTTAATGAGAAACTCATGCCAAACAAACTAAAGGGAATAACATGTTTAGATAAAATGGGTTTTCCTTATTTTAGAATAAATAAACAGACCAAGAAGATATAACAAAGCCTCAACTTTCTGATGGATTGGGCGAGAATAATGAGTATTTTACAATATCTATCTTGACTATTGCTAATATAATATCATAATATCTATTCTGACTTTTACGCTGCTATATAAACACTGTTATATAAAAAGTTACAGTTAAACTTAATAAGTATAATTTCTGCTATTCCTTGTTCTGCTGCTCTTGCTGCTGTAATAGGATAAGGAAATAGGGCAATGTAATAGTGCAAGGTATTGGTTTCCTTATTGCTGATCCATTTAAGTTGATTCCTTAGCTAAAATCTTGTGTTGCTGTTCCTTTTTTTGCTTGTGGTTTGGTTTTGCTGCAGATATTCAGATAAGGGTCACCCCGGTCCTGAGGGGGACTATAAATTGATTATTGAGGCCTATTTCTTTAGCTAAAATTTTGTGTCGCTGAGTCCCAAAAAGCATTGAAAATGGAAAGGGGTACTAGGGGTGTTTTTCTGTTTAGCTTCATCTAAGTAAAATAAGGGCTGTTTGTTGGGCAGAAGAGTTAGGTTAGGTTAAGTATAGAGGGGGGATTTTTCTTTTTTCGTATATTTATTGTTTTGCAGGAAATATCGCAGACAATCCAATACCGGCAGTGGGAAAGACAGAGGCTTTGGCACTTTGAGGTGCTGAAAGACAACTTAAGACAGGAAATGGTTGTTTTCTCTTTTCTGTCATTTTAAGAGTACAGTTCAAGCCTGGGGTATTTTTGAAAAGGCTGCAAGCATTGGTCCCAAAAAGCATTGAAAATGGAAAGGGGTCCTAGGGGTGTTTTTTCTGGCTAGCTTCATCTTTATGGCTGTTTGTTGGGCAGAAAATATCGTAGCCAGCTTAAGACAGAGGCTTTGTTAAGTATATTCACTGCTTTGTTAAGATAGAAAATATCGCAGACAGCTTAAGACAGAGGCTTTGTTGGGCTGTTTGTTAAGTATAGAGGGGGGTTTTTCTTTTTTTCGTATATTCACTGTTTTGCAGGAAATATCGCAGACAATCCAATTCCGGTAGTGGGAAAGACAGAGGCTTTGGCACTTTGAGGTGCTGAAAGACAGCTTAAGACAAGAAATGGAGGACTGTTCTCTCTTTTTTTCGTATATTTACTGTTTTTCCTTTTGTTTTAATCCAATAATTAGGAGAGAGGGAGGGTTACTTCTATTTCCAGAAGACATGAAATGGAGGACTTTAAGAGGTTAGGAAGACAGCTTAAGAGGCTCGGGGATAGCTAAAGAGGGATTATTGGAGGCTCCAAGAGAAGCAATAACAGAAAATCTTAAAGGGCAGCATAAGGGACAGCATAAGAGGCAATAAAAAAAACATCAAAGGATCACATTGAAGTTACTTATGATACACAAAAAGCAAAGAGCTTACTTATAGCATACTTAAATGAAGAGAGTTAAAAGCATGATTTCATAGAGTTAGTTCTTTATTTCTTTTGAAAATGGGTGTAAAAGGGAAAAAGGGTAGTATTAGTTTGTACAAAATGGTATTCCTCCTCCAAAAGAGAGGGCATAATAATAATAAAACAAACCTTTTTTTTAAAAAAAGATAGATATACAAATATATAGCCAAATAATCAAAAAGACAGATAGAAATATAGATAGATTGATAAGATAGACAAACATATAGATAGACAATTTGATAAAAAGATTCATAGAAAAATATATAGACAAATAGATATACAGATAGTATAGACATTTTGATGGACAGCTTGATAGAATGATTTATAGATAGATTGATATAAAGATTGATATACAGATTAATATATAGATTAATAGGTAGATAGAATGATCGATAGATATATTGATAGATTGATAGACAGAAGATAGATAGATAGATAGATTGATTGATTGATTGATAGATAGACAGATAGACATAGAGATAGATAGATTGATATACAAATTGATAGATAGATAGATAGACAGTTTAATAGAATGATAGATAGATAGACATAAAGATAGTCATATAGATAAATAGATAGATAGATAGTTATATAGAGAGATATATAGATAGACAGATAGTTAGATATATATGTGTATATATAGATTGATATATAGATATACAAATCAGATATATAGTTAAATAAATAAAAAGATAGACATAAATATAAATATATAAATAGATAGTTAGATAATATAGATAGATAGGTAGATAAACAAAAAGATAGACATATAAAAAGAAATTTATTTAGATAGATAGATAGATAGATTGATGGATAGATTGTTAGATAAATTCATAGATAGATAGATAGACAGATAGACAAATTGATAGTTAGATTAATAAACAGATAGATAAATTATTGATAGACAGATTAATAGATATATTTATTAACAGATAGATCGATAGATTTAGAGTCATATAAATTGACAAATAGATAGATAGACAGATAGATAGTTAGACAGAAACATAGATAGATAGATAGATAGACAGACTAATAGATAGATATTTTGATTGATAGAAAGACTGATAGATAGATATTTAGATAAATAGATAGATTGATAGATAGTTAGATAGATAGATAGAATGAAAGATAGATAGATTATTTGATAGTTAGAGTGATAGAAAGATTTTATAATAGATAGATAGATAGACAAATATATGTATAGATAGAATGATATACAAATAGATCGATAGATTATTTGACAAATAGATAGATAGATAGAAATATATAAAAATAGATAGATAGATATACAAATAGAAAGATAGAAAGATAGAAAGATAGACTAATATATTGACTGATAGATAGACTGATAGATAGACAGATGGATACAAATAGATAGATAGATAGACTAATAGATATATATATAAATAGATAAACATATAGATATAATGATAGATAGAGAGATAGATAGACAAATTAATAGATATATAGATAAATAGATAGATAGATAAATAGATAGATAGACAAATAGATAGATAGATAGATAGACAAATATCTAGACAGATTGATTGAGAGATAGAGATACTTATAGATAGACCGATAGATAGACTAATAAATAAACATATGGATATAAATAAATAGATAGAAATATAGATAGAGAGATAGACTTATAAATAGATAGAGAGATAGACTTATAAATAGATAGAGAGATAGTTAAATAAATAGATATTTATATAAATAGATAAAAAGATCGATAAAAAGATAGATTGATACTTAGATATACAGATAGATAGAAAGATAGATACATAGATAAATCGACAAATAGATAGAGAGACAGATTAATTATTTGATTAATAGATAGATAGACATAAAGATAGGCATATAGATATACAAATAAATATACTTCTAGATAGATATATATATATATATATATACACATATATATAGAAAGATTAAGAGACAGATATATAGGCAAATAAATAAATAGATAGATATATATATTGATAGATAGATAGATAGATATATAAATAGACAAATAGATAGTCAGAAATAAAAATAGATAGATAAATAGATAGATCGATAAATAGATAAATAGATAGATAGATACATAGATAGTTAAATATATAAATAAATAGACAAAAAGATAGATAGATAAATAATAAGATAGATGGATATATATATATATATATAGATAAAATGATAGATATACAGATAGATATTCAGATATATAGACAGATAGATACACAAATAGATTGATTGATTGATAGAAAGATTGATAAACAAATAGATACACATATATATAGATAGATTGATTGATTGACATATAGATAGACTAATATATAGATAGACAAATAGAGAGATAGATAGATTGATAGATAGATAGATAGAAAGATAGATAGACAGATAATTAGGTATATAGATAGATATATAGATACATAGATAGATAGAAAGATAGATAGACATGTAGATAGACAAATAAATAGCTAGATAGATAGATAGAAAGGTAGATAACTAGTTAGATAGATAGATAGACAAATAGATAGATAGATTGATTGAGAGATTTATAGATAGATAAATAGATAGATGATATACATATAGGTAGACAGATTAATAGATAAATTGATAGATAAATTATTAGAAAGATTGATAGATTGATTGATAGATAGATTGACAGATTAATAGACCTATAGATATATAGATAAATAGAAAACAAAATAGATATATAGATATATAGATATATAGACAGATAAACAGATAGATAGAACGAATGAAAGATAGATAGATAGATTGACAGAAAGATATATAGATAGTTAGATAGATAGAACGATAGATAGATACATACACAGATAGATAGATAGATAAATAGATAAATAGATAAATAGTTAAATAGATAGATAGATAGATAAAGAGACGGATAAGCAAATAGAAAGACATATACATATATAGATAGATAAATAGATAGATAGGTTGATAGATAGATAAATAGTTAACCAAATAGAAAGATAGATAGATAAATATATAGATATACATATGGAAAGACATAGATAGATAGATATAAAGATAGATTGATTGATAGTTAGTTAGTTAGATTGATTGATTGCCAAACAAATTAATAGATATATTGATAGATATTTAATTAAATAGATAAATTAATAGATAGATAGATTGAATTATAGAAAGATAGACAAATAGATAAAAAAACAAGCAAATAGATAGATATAAAGATTGATTGATTAATTAATTGATATATTCATAATATTTTAGATTGACAGATAGATAAAAACATAGATAGACAAATGCATTGTCCTTTGGCTAGAAATAAAGACAGATTGATTGAATAATGCACAATCTAATGGTTATGCAATTGCCTGAATTTTTCTTAAAAAATTGAAGTAGAATTGGCTAATTTCCTCTGGGGTAACAAAAATGGCAAACTAAATCTTTATTGGATTAAATGGAAAGACCTCTGCTACTCAAAGAAAGAGGCGGGTCTAGGTTTCACTAGGCTAAAGAAGATAGCTGAAGCATGGGTCTGTAAAAGATGTGGAGTATAAAAGAGAATAATAATCTTTGGGCATCATATGTGAGGGCAAAATACCTAACTAATAATGATACTAATAGGATAAAATTGATTTATAATAAATCTAAAATTTGGAACAAACTGTAAAGCAAAAAGAAGTGGTGGATAACCACTCTATACTTACTAAATATGGTTGGAAATGGAAAATAAATGAATAAGGCTTATTTTCTTTAAAATCGGCCAAGAATCTGGTTAGGAATATAAAGCCTAAAATATGTTTATTTGAAAGGTGTTGGAATAACAATAACCAGCCGAAAATATGTTTATTTTTATCGAAAGCCTTTCTAACATCACTCCAATAGAAACTCTGGATCATCTCCTTTCACAAGGGAGGATAACTTCAAAGATATGGGAAATATTTGAAAATGAAATGAGTATAAAGCACAAAAATTAAATACTCAAATATAGAATTTTTAAATGGATGAGGGGGCCAATTCTTGATTCAGTATACAAATGGCTAAATAACTTTATTCCACCGATGATAATATGGTGTATTTGGAAATCCAGAAACAACAATAGATTTGAGAATGTTGAAATGAATGAAGAAGATATAGTAAGAGATATTAAAAAAGAATTAAAATGCATTTCAAAAGCTAATCCTTTAAAACATATAGCTTATTTAGAAAATAAAGAATATATAGATAAGTAGCACTTAAGGTATCAAAAGCCCAAATTAATAAGCTTTACTAGGTTATGCTAGAACAAACCTTTTAAAGGCTAAATTGCATTCAATACGGATGGTAATTTTAAAAGAGACATAGATGCAGCAGGAGGTGGAGGAATTTAAGTGATTCCGATGGCAAGATGATTTGGGCAATTACTAGAAAATTGAAAGCTAATTCTCGTATACATTCTAAAATCTAGGCACTCCTGTTTAGTTTAAAAATATGCAAAGATAGGAAAATAATGAACATCCAAATGCAAACTAATTCTCTAATATTAGTAGGTATCATTAAAGGTCAAAAAGTGCTTTGGAAATATATAAATGATATAGATGAAATTATACAACTATTACATGAATTAAACTGTAGTATAATGCATATATCTAGAGAAGTGAATCAAGTAAGCGATAAGCTAGCTAAGAAGGTGAAAAAATAGGAGATCAGGACTTCGAGACACATAACATGCCTACAAAATATAGAAGCATACTTATACTAGACGAAACAGAATATCCTATATTTAGGAAAGTTAACATTTAAAAAATATTTGTAAGTAGCTTAATTGAAATTTAAAATATGTAAGACTTCATTAACTTTTACATAGCTTAAAGATGTAATAAATTAGATCGTATTCGTTGATGTTTAGATTTTCTACTGGGATAATGAAGATTATCCCTTGTTACATATGGAGGTTTGATGAACTTCTAGAGGGAAAAAACATTATGTAGATTATCATTTTCAGTAAGAGGAAACATTTTGCAGGGATATTGATTTTTGTATCCTAGTCCTGAGGGATTCTTGCATGTTTTTTTGGATGAATCTTTGCAGGAAAAATCACTACAAACTTATATTTTACATTCTTTTCTCTTGCAATTGTCACGGTCATAGATGATGCGCAAAGAAGATGAGGAGAAAGATATATATTGTTGCTGGCTTTTTCTAAAAAAATAGATACATTAAAGTGAGGGTGTTAAAGAGATGTAGTAGCAAAAACTATGCAGATAGGCTGCTTAAGCAGAAAATATTGCAGAAAGCTATCAGGAAACAAGGTTAAATAGGAATGGTTTGTTTGGATGTTGTTTGTGGTCTGTGCGGGTATTAAAGAGTAGGAAAATAGACATAAAGATCAAGCAGGTAGAACACATAAAGATAAGATGTACGCAGAATATACAATTAGAATGCAAAACTAGACAGATAACATTAGTAGACTGAGTGTACAACTAGAAAGCATAATCAGACATAACACATATTATTAAGATAATAGAAAAAGCAAGTAGGAAGAATGTTTAAAGAGTAGACGCTAGCAAAAAATTAATAAAGTGCTGACAGATAGAAAGATCAGCCACCTTCCTTACTAGGAGATCAGATTCAAATTTTATATTTGACACATTAGAATAAAAAGGATACTATCCAACTTTTTTATTTTTTTATTTTAAACATAAGGGTGTAAAAGGGCAAAGGGTAGTACACTAGCTTATATCAATGGTATTCCTCCACCAAAAGAGAGAGCTATTATAAGAATAAAACAAGCATTAATGAAATGATTGATATATAGAAAAACAAATTGATATACATATTGATAGACAAATTTCGATAGATTAATAGATAGATTGATAGACATATTAATAGACAGATTGATAGATTGATACATAGACAGATAGATAGACAGGTTGATAGACAGATAGATAGATAGATTGATTGATTGATATATTGATAGATAGATTGTTAGATAAATAGATAGATAGATAGATAGATAGATAGTTAGTTAGATAAATAGATAGATAGATAGATAGACAGGTCAATAGACAAACTGACAGATAGATAGATATAAAAGATAGATAGTAGATAGAAAGATAGAGAGATTGATAGATAGATAGTTAGATAAATAAATAGATAGATAGATAGATCAATAGAAAAATTGACAAATAGATAGATGGATATAAAAGATAGATAAATAGATAAACATATAGATAGATAGATTCATAAAATGATTCATAGACAGATAGATAGACAAATTGATAGATAGCTAGATAAATAGATAGATATACAAAAAGATAAATAGATAGATAGACAGGTTGATAGACAAATTGATAGACTAATTGATAGACTGATTGAAAGGTATATTGATATATAGATTGATGGATAAACAGATAGATAGATAGACAAATTAATAGAAAGAATGATAGACTAATAAATGAATAGATAAACAAATAGATAGATACATAAATAGAGACATATATAGATAGATAGATATGCAGATAAATAGATAAAGAGATTGACATATAGATATATAAATATATAGATAAATAGATAGATACATAGAAAGAAAGTTAGTTAGATAGAAATAAAGATAGAAAGATAGATAGATCAACAAATAGATAGAAAGTTAGATGGAGATAAAGATAGACGGATAGATAAACTTATTGAAAGACAGATAGATAGACAGATAGATAGACAAATAGATAGACAAATAGATAAATATATAGATAGATGATAGATAGACACATAGATAGAAAGATACACAAAAAGATAGATAGACAGAAAGATAAACATATAGATAGATAGAATGTAGATAAAAATATAGATAGATAAATAAATAGATAGATTAATAGACAGATAGTTAGATAGACAGAAAGATAGATTAATTTATAAAAAGATTGGTAGTCAAGTTGATAGATAGATTTGTTGATAGAGTGATAGACATATTGATAGATAGTTTGATAGACTAATTGATAGACAGATAGATAGAAAGATTGCTAGATAGCTATTTTGACATATTGCTAGACAGATTGATAGATAGATACATAAACAAATAGATATATAGATAGATAGATAGATAGATAGAGATATAGATAGACTGATAGATAGACAGACAGATAGTTAGTTAGATAGATAAACAAATATATATATATATATATATTTATTTATTTATTTATATTTATATTTATATATAATAGAAAGATAGATAGATAAACATATAGATAAACATAAAGAAACATAGAAAGATAGACAATAAGATAGACATATAGATAGATAGATAAATAGAAATATAGATAGACTGATAGATAGAAATATAGATATATAGATATAGAGAAAGAAAGATAGATAGATAGATAGAGAGATAAATAGACGGATAGATAGCTAGTTAGATAGATATTTGGATAGATTGATTGATTCATAAATAGATATACAAATTGATAGGCAAATAAATAAGTAGATTTATAGATACATTAATTAATATATGCTAGCCATATTGGTAGATAGAAAGATAGACAGATTGATATATACATAGAATGACATATATATAGATAGATAGATAGACAGATAGATAAACAAAAATATAGATATATAGATAGACATGTTATTAGACAAAATTGATAAGAAGATTGATTAATAGATTGATAGACAGATTGATAGACAAAAAAATAGACAAATTGATATATAGATAGATAGATAGATATAGAGATAGTTTGATAAATAGATAGACAAATAGTTAGACAAATAGATAGAAAGATAAATAGATATAAAGTAATATAGTTAGATTGATTGATAGATAGACAGACAGACAAATTAATTGATAGAAATATAGATAAACATATATATAGATAGATAAATAGATATGCATATAGATTTACAAATTGATAGACAGATAGATAAACAAATATATAGTTAGATAGCTAGATAGATTGACAAATATAAAGATAGATAGAAAGATAGATAGACAGATAAATAGATAGATAGTTAGATAAATAAATAGATAGATAGATAATTAGATAAATAGAAAAATAAATATACAGATAGATAGATAGATAAATAGATAGATAGACAGATTGACAGATACAATGATAGATAGATAGATACATATATTAAGATAGATAGATAGATACACAAATAGATAGATAGATTGATAAAGAGATTGATTGAAAAATTTATAGACATATTGATAGATAGATTGATCGATTGATAGATTGATAAATAGATAGATAAATAAATATATACTTAGAGATATAGATAAATAGACAGATATATAGACATATAGATAAAAAAAAGTTATATAGCCACATAGATTGATCATATAGATATTCAAATAGATAGACAAATCGATAAACATATAGATTGATAGAAATATAGACAGATAGATAGAAAGATAGAAATATATATATATATAGATAAAATTATAGATTCACAAATAGATAGAAAAAATCATAGACATATAGATAGACAGATAGAATGATAGAAAGATAGATGGATAGATAGATTAATAGACAAATACATAGACAGATAAATAAATAGATACATAGACAGATACATAGATAGAAAGATAGACAGATACATAGACAAATAGATTGACAGATAGAAATATAGATAAATAGATAGATAGATACATAGATAGATAGATTGATTGACATATAGGCAGATAAGAAGATAGAAAGAGATATAGAAAGATAGATAGATAGACATATAGATATACAAATAGATAGACTGATAGCATGACAAATAAATTGACAGATACATAGACATATTGATAGATAGATAAATTGGTAGAAAGATATATAGATAGATAGATATATAGATAGAAAGATAGATACATAGATATATAAATAGATACATAGACAAATAGATAGACTGATAGGTAGATAAGTAGATAGAAAGAAAGATGATTGATACTTAGATTCAATTATTGATAGATAGACTCAACGAAAGATAAATAAACAGATAGATAGTCAGATTGATAGACAAATGGAAAGATAGATTGATAGATATATTGAAATATAGATTGATAGACAAATAGATAGATAGATAGATCGACAAATTGATAAACAGATATATAAACACATTAATAGATAGATAGATAGATTGATGAACAGATAGAGAGACAGATAGATCGACAGATAGATAGACAAATAGATATATAGATAGATAAAAAGATCGAAAGATAGATACATAAATAGATAAATAGATAGATTGACAAATAGATTGACAATTAGATAGACATATAGATGATAGATAGATTTGTATATAGATAGCCCATATAGATAGATAGAGAGACAGAAACATAGATAGACATAAAGATAGATAAGTAGATAGAAATATATATAGATAGATAGATATATTGATAGATAGACTCAAAGATAATTAGATAAACACATTGATAAACAAATTTATAGATAGATTGAAAGTTAGTTTGATAGAATGATTGAAAGATAGATTGATAAAAAAATTGATAGAGATATAGATAGATAGATTGATAAACAGATAGAATGGCACATTCAAAGACAGATAGATAGTATGATAGATAGACAAACAGATATACATTTAGATCGATAGATGGATAGATAGATAGATAGATTGATTGATTGATTGATAGATAGATAGATTCTTTGACAGATATATAGAAAATAGATAGACAGATTGATAAGCAAATAGAAATACAGATATAAAGAAAATTATATAGATAGATAGATAGACATATAGAAAGACATACAGATAGACACATAGAAAGACAAATGGATAAACAGATAGATAGACAAATGGATAGATAACACATCAGATAGATAAACTAACATACATACAGATAGATAGACAGACACAAAAAATATAAATATATGGATAGATATATAGATAGATAGATTGATAAATTGATTGATAGATAGATTGATAGATATACAAATAAATAGATACATTAATAAATATACTGAAAGATAGATAGATAGACAGACATATAGACATATAGATAGCCTTAAAGATAGATAGATAGACAATTATACAAAAACAAAGAAAAATAGATAGACAGATAGATAGATAGTTAGACAGATAGATAGACAGATTTATACATTGATTGATAGAAAGTTAAATACACAGAAAGATAGACAAATAGATATATATATTAAAAGAAATATTGATAGATAGATTGATAGATTGATATAAAAATTTATAAAGAAATAGATTGATAGATTGATAGACTGATAGATTGATAGATTTTTAGAAAGATAGATAAATACATAGATAGATAGATAGATAGATGAATAGATAGATGAATAAATAGATAGATAGATAGACAGATAGATAGACAGATAGATAGATAGATATATAGATAGTTAGATAGCTATCTATATAGATAGATGTAAAAATAGATAGATATATAAAAAGATAGATAGATAGGCAGATAGATTGACAAGAAGATATACAGATTGATAAATAGATAAATTGACATTTTGATATATATATATATATAGATAAATAGATAGATATATATATAGATAGTGTTATAGATAGATAGATTGATATAAAATTTATAGATAGATTTATAGATATATAAAAGACAAATTGATAGACAAATAAATAAATAGATAGATAGACAGATAGATTGAAAGATTATTAGACAGATAAATTGAAAGATTATTTGACAGATAGAAGATAGATAGATAATTTGATAGATTGATATACAGGTTGATAGAAAGACGCATAGACAGATAGATAAATAATTTGAATTACATATTGATAGATAGATAGCTATGCAGATAGATAGACATATAGATATACAGATAATTTTGACAGACAAATAGATACATAGATACATAGATTGATAGATAGATAAATAGACAGATAGATACATAAAAAGATAGACAAATAGTCAATTATACAAATAAAAAGATAATAAGATAGACAGACAAACAACATATAGATAGTTAGACATATAGATTGATAGTTTGATAAATGGATTGATAGATGGATTGAAAGATAGATAGATACATAGATAGATATACAAATAGATAAACAAATTAAAATAAATATTGATAGGTATAGTGATAGAAAGTTTGATTGCTTGCTTTATAGACACATTGATAAACGGATAGATAGATATATTGATTGATTGACACATAGATAGATTGATTGAATGATAGACAGATACATTCATAGATAATTAAATATATATATAGAAAGATTGATAGATAGATAGAAAGACTAATAGATTGAATGATTAATTATTAGAAATACAGAAAATAGATGGATAAACTAATAGATTGATAGATTCTTAGATTATTAGAAAGATAAATAAATAGATAGACAGTTAAATAGACAAATAGAGAGATAAATAAAGAGATATATAGATAGTTAGAAAGAAAAACATATAGATAGATAAATATATAGAGAGAGAAAGATAGATAAATATATAGATAGATAGATATAAAGAGATAGATAAATATCCAGAAAAATATTCAGATAAATATACTAATATATAGATATATAAATAGATAGCTAGATTGATAGATAGGCAGATAGATTGACAAAAAGTTATATAGATTTAAGGTAGACAGATAGACATATATATAGATATTTAGATAGACAAGAAGATAGATAGATAGATTGATAGAAAAAAAGAGTGATAGATATATAGATAGATTGATATACAAATTTATAGAAAAATGTATAGTTAGATAGAAAGAGAAATTGATAAACTGATAAATAAATATACAGATAGACAGATATATTAATAGATATATAGACAGATATATTGAATGATTATTAGATAGATAGATAAATAGATAAATTGATAGACATATTGATAGAGAGATAGATGCATGGATTGATAGATAGATTTATAGATAGATAGATAGACAGACATATATATATATATATATATCCATAGACGGATAGATAGGCAGAAAGATAGATGCATATATATATATATATATATACATAGATATATTCATTGATTGATAAATTGATATATAGAATGATAGATTAACAAGTAAATAGATAGATAGTTAGATAGATATATAGTTAAGACATATAGATAGATAAATATATAGATGACAAGTAGATAGATAACAATATATATATATATATATAGACAGTTAGATAGATAGATAGATAATTAGATAGATAGATAGATAATTAGATAGATAGATAGTTAGATAGACTGATTGATAGATAAATTATTAGACATATACATAGATAGAAAGATAGACAGACAGATAGATAGATCGATCGATAGATTACTAGATATATAGACAGAAAGATACAAAGTTAGATAGATATATTGATACAAATATAGATAAATCAATTGATTGATAGATGTATAGTTAGATAGACATATAGATATATAAATAGACACGCAGATAGATATATCATTTAGATAGATAGATATATAGGTAGATAAATAGATAGATAATTAGAAAGACAAAGAGATACACAGACAAACAAACATAAAAATAGAGAAAAATATCAATAGACAAACAAATAGATAGATACACAGACAGATAGACATTTAGAAAGTAATGAAAAAAGATTGATTGATAGATAGATATATTGATAGATGGATAGATTGATAAATAGATAGATAAATAGATAGACATATTGATAGATAGATTTATACACAGATTGATAGATAAATTAATAGACAAATTGATAAGCAGAATGATAGATAGATTGATAGATATATAAATAGATAGACTATTATATGGATAGATAGATTAATAGATTGATAAATAGATTCATAGATAAATTGTTAGATAGATTTATAGATTTATAAAAAAAATAGATAGATACATGGTTTGATAGACAGTGAGTATGAAAGTTTATTAGAAAAATAGATCGCTTGATAGATATACAAATAGATAAATAGATAGATAGACAGATAGATAGACAGATAGATAGACAGACAGATAGACAGATAGATAGACAGACAGATACATAGATAAATAGTTAGATAGATAGACATATACATAAATATATAGATATATAGATGATATATAGATAGATAGTTAGAAAGATAGATAGATAAATAGTTAGATATAAATATTGATAGACAGATATATAAACATATTGATAGCCAGATTAATGATAGATAGATAGATAGAATAATAGACAGATATATAGATAAACAGACATATAGACATATGACAGATATATAGACAAATAGATAGATAGATAGATAGATAGACAAACTGATAGATAAACAAACAAACTGACATATAAACCAATATAAACAAAGATAGATATATAAACTTATGGGTAGAAAAATTTATCGATTGATTGATAATTATATAGATAGATAGATAGATAGTCAAATAGATAGATTGATAGACTAATAGACAAATAAATAGACAGATAGATAGACTTATAGATATACAGATAAAAGATAGATAGATAGAGAGATACAAAGATAGATAGATAGATTGATATCTAGATAGATAGATAGACATGCAATTAGATAGACAAATACACATATATAAAGATAGATAGATAGACAGGTAGAAAGATAGATTGAAAGATAGAAAGATAGATACACATATTGATATATAGATTGGTAGACATAAAGCTAGATAGATAGATAGATAAATAGATAGATAGATTGATAGATAGATTAATAGATAGACTGATAGATAGACTAATAAATACATATAAAGATAGTTATATAGATAGAAAAACAAACAGATAGATAGATAGATAAACATATTGATAGACATATAGATAGACCCATAAATTGACAGACAAATAGATAGATAAATAGAGAGATAAATAGAAAGACAACTAGATAGATAGATAGATAGAGAGATAGAGATCGATAGATAGATAAACAGATAGATAGATAGTCAAATTGTGACACCCAATCCACATGGCGTCCCATTCCATTTCATCAACAACAAAATGTGAAATAAAATAATATTTTCTCAAATGTAACATACATTTTTTTCCATTTTATTTTCTTAGTGGAATAAAAACACAACCTTTTATTCAGGCAACAACAGGTTTTCCTTCATATGTGTGATCCCACATGTGGGTCTATCATCTATCTTCTACATGTACCTGAAAGGTGTTGCACAACAAAGTGAGCAAAGCTTAGTAAAGGTAAACTCTTATAGGGCTACTCCATATCTAAATGCATATAAAACATCATGCACATATATATCAACACCCACTCAAATACTATGTTTATATGATTGAAATTATGGATGAAATATTTATATGCCCATATTCTTGAGTCCCATCGACTTCCTCACACATGTCGAAGCCAAATGTAATATATTATATATAGATATGTGTGTGTTTGTGTGTGTGTGTGTGTGCGTGTGTGTATTTCTGCATATATATATATATATCTATAAAAATATTTATTTTTTTTCTAATTATTCTGAAAAATATGGCTCTCCTCCAAAAAATAATATTGGACATTCTCCGAACAAAATATGCTTTCCTTGGTATTACTCCAAGAAATATGAACCTCCTCTTAAAAACTATATTGGATATTTTGCGATAAACTATTTATTTTTGGTTATTTTTCAAAAATCACCACATAACTCAGCCTTGAAGTTTTCCTAATACGAGTTTACATATTTATAATAGCCATGCTTTTGAAAAAAATGCTACACAACTCAGTTAGGACATTGTCCCAATTTGAGTTCGCAAATTACAATACATATACCTTTATATGTATATATATCATGCACCCACCCATTTACATGGAATTTTTCCGTGCACATGAAAACCAAATATGTTATTTACAATTAAAAATTACGTTCCAGACACATTTATAACAATCCAAATCCAATACACATTGTAATATATTTTACTAACCAAAACATAAAAAATGTTCACCAATTTACCATTCCCAATGTAATTTCTAACTATTCGAATTAAAAAATAAAATATGATCATTTATATCATTTAAATAGAAAAAAATTTGGATAGGTGAAAAATACTACCACTCGGAATATATTATAAAAACTTTATAAATTTAATATCAAACTAAAAATCTCGTCATATAGAGCAACTTTATTTCTTGGATTATTTTATTCCAAAACTAGTTTTAATCCATTATGATCAAAAGAAAATCAATGAATCTTTTATTTTTTTTTCCTTTGCACTATTTCTCTCTCTTCACTATGTATCTTTTTATTTTTTTCCCATCATCCCGTTTTTCAGATTCCCATAATTTTTTAATTATTATTTTATTAAAATAATATATTAAAAAAAATTATAATTATTTTTGTTATGTTTGATGCTTGTACCACGCATGTGCATCCATGTGCTGACGACGTAGCATGGTCTTTCCTTTTTCATTTTTTTTATTTAGTAATTATTCTAATAATTATTTAATTAATTAAAAAAAACAAAAATCTAACTTTCTCAGAATTTAATGAAATTTCTATCCATAACTATATTTTCTAAGACGAATTCAATAAAGAAAACTATTTTATAATCAGGGTTTTAAAATTTTCAGCTTATTTTCATATTGTAAAATTACCATTTTGCCAAATTTTTTCAAAAAAATCATTTTATTTATTTATATATTTTTTTTTCTTTGGGATTTCATATAGATAGATATACAAATAGCTAGATAGATAGTTAGATAGGTGTGTAGATAGATAGATAAAATAGATATACATATAGATATACAAATAAATAGACAAATAAATAGATAGATACAAAGACAGATAGATAGAGATATATATAGGTAGATTGATTGATAGAAAGATAGACAAATAAATAGATAGATAGATACACACACACACACACACACAATGAAATTTAGATAATCATAGAGATAGATGGATAGATAGATTTCTAGATACATAGATATAAAGATAAATAGACAGATTGATAGTTAAATAGATAGACATATTGATAGACTTATTGATAGATAGATTGATAGACAGATAAATATAATGACAAAGAGATAGACTTATGGATATACAGATAGACAGATAGATAGATATATAGATAGATAGATTGATAGATAGACAAATAGACAAATAAACAGAAAGAAAGAAAGACAGAAAGATATATAGATATATAGACAAATAGATAGATAGAACGATAGTTAGATAGATATATAGATAGATTGAGAGACATATAGATAGTTAGATAGACATATAGCTAGATAGATAGATTGGAAGAAAGATAGACATATAGATATACAGATAGATAGAAACACTTATTGATTAATAGTTAGATAGACTAATAGATAGATAGACATATAGAAAGATTGATAAACAAATATATAGATAGATTGATATTCAGATTAAAAAGAGAGATAGATTAATTGATGGATAGATAGATTGATCGACAGATTGATAAATAAACAGAGAGATATATTGATAGAAAGATAGATAACCAAATAGATAGATAAAAAGATAAAAAGATAGATAGATAGAGAGATAGATTGATAAATTATTAGAAAGAAAGATAGATAGATAAAATGACTGATGGATAGACATATAGAATGATGGATAGACATATAGAATGATGGATAGATAGATAGATATACATATAGATAGAAAGATAGATTGAAAATAAATATAAAGATAGATATATACATAAATATATAAGTAGATAGATAGACAAATAGATAGACAGATAGATAGATAATAAAATAAATAGATAGACATATAGATAGATAGATATATAGATAAAAGATAGACAAATTGATACATAAATAAACAGATATATAGACAAATAGATAGACAGATAGATGGAGAGATATTTAGATAGAAAGATAGAAAGATATATAGATCAATATATTAACATAAAGATATATAGACATACATATTGGCAAGTATACAGATAGTTTTATAGATAGATAGATAGAAATATAGATATATAGATATACATATAGATATATAGATAGATAGATTAATTGATAGATATATATATATATATATATATATATATATATATAGACAAATACATAGATATACAGACACATAAATCAGTGGATATATAGAAAGATAGACAAATATTAAAATTGACAAATTGACAGATCGATAGATAGACAGGTAGTTAGTCAGTCAGTTAGTCAGGTAGACAGATAGGCATATAGATAGATAGAGAGATAGATAGACAAATAGATAAATAAAAAAAGAAACAAATAAGTCAAAAAATAAATAGATAGACAGATAAACAAATTGACAGATACAAAGACACCCAAATAGATAGATAGTTTAATAGATAAATTTATAGACAAATTAATAGATAGATTGATATACAGATAAATAGATAAATATATAGATAGAAATATAGATAGATAGATATATGAACAAAAAATCAAATATATAGACAAATAGATAGATAGATAGATAGACATATAGATATATAGATTGATAGATAGACAAATAGATAGATAGATAAATAGTTAGATAATTTGTAAATATATAGAAAGATAGATAGATAAATAGAGAGATAAATAGACATATAAATAGACATATAGATAGACTTATAGATTAACAATTAGATAGATAGATCGATAGTTAGAAGATATATACACAAATAGATAGGCAGTTAAATATCAGATAGATAGATATAAAGATATATTAATAGATAGATAAATAGATAGACAGATCGATAGATAGTTAGATAGATATATGGATAGATAGATAGACAAATAGATAGAAATATTGACAAAAAGATAGATAGATAATAGACAAATAGATATACAAATTGATAGATAGATTGATAGATAGATAGATAGATAGAGAGATAGATCGAAAAGTAGATAGATAGATAGATAGATAATCTGATAGATAGATAGACAAACATATTGATAGACACATAGATAAACAAATAGATAGATATACACACAGATAGATAGACATAAAATATATAGATAGTTAGATAGATAGGTAGATAAATAGGCAGATAGATATAGAGAAAAATAGATAGATTGGCAGATAGTTAGACATTTAGATAGACAGACATATAGATAGATAGATAGAAACAAAGATGGATAGATAGATAGATAGACGGATAGATAGATAGAATGATAGATAGATAGATAAATAGATAAATAGTTAAATTAATAAATAGAAAAATATACAAATAGATAGATAGATAGACAGATAGATGGACAAGTAGAAAGTCTAATAGATTGATAAATATATAGAAAGATTGATTGAAAGAAAAACAAACTAACACACATATTGAAATATAGAAAGATAGGTAGACATACACACAAATTGATAGACATACAAATAAATAGATAGACATATAGATAGAAAGAAATATAGACAGATAGAGAGATAGATAGATAGACAGATTAATAGATATATTGAAAGATAGATCGATAGATATAATATTGATAGATAGATTGATAGACATCTTTATAGAAAGATTGATAGAGAGAATTAATAATGATATTGATAGATAGATTGATAGAAAGAATGATAGATAGATAGAATTGACAAGTTATTAGATATACAAATAGATAGATAGATTACATCGATTACATAAATAGTCAGTAAAATAAATAGATAGATAGATAGTTAGAAAATAGATAGATATTAAACAAAGATAGGCAGATAGTTACACAGATAGATAGACATATAAATAGACAGATAGGCAGACAGATAGATTGACATATATATTGACAAATAGATAGATAGATCGATAGATATATACATAGATTAGATAGATATATATATATATATATATTGATAGATAGATAACTCGACAAATACATAGACATATAGATAAATAGTGAGACATATAGATAGACAAAAAGATAGATTGATAGACAGATAGATTAATAGATATATAGCGATACATATATAAAGTTCTAGAAAGATAGTTAGATAAAGAAAGAGATCGATAGACACATAGATATATAGATAGATAGATAGACTGATATAAAGTCAGATAGATAGACAAATATATACATAGATATATAGATAGATGATAGATAGATAAATAGATAGATAGACAGATAAAAGATAAATAGATAAACAAATAGATAAATAGATAGATATATAAAAAATTGACTATCGAAATGTAGATAATTAGACATATAAATTGATTATTGATTAATATATAGATAAATAAATAGAGAGAGAGAGAGAGAGAGAGATATATATATATATATATAATATATATAATATATATATATATATATATATTATTGATAGATAGATAAATAGACATAAAGATAGATAGATGGATAGACATTTAGATATATATAGAAATAGTTAGATAGATAGATAAATAGAATATATAAAGATATATAAATAAATAGATAGATAGACAGATAGATTAATTAATTGATAGATAGACAAATATATAGTCATATAGATACACAGATTGATAGAAAGATATATATAGAGATAGATAGATAGATATATAGATAGATAGATAGATAGATAGACAAATAGATTGGCAAAAAGAAATATATATTGATAGATACATATACAGATAGATTGATATATTAATAAATAGATAGATAGATATATATATATATATTATATATATATATATATAATATATATATAGATTGATTGATCGATAAATAAAGAA
>JAREIK010002252.1:45840-66054 GCA_029783825.1 Sapria himalayana | reverse complement strand
CGAGATTTTGTTGTTTAGTGATTTAAGTGTTTATCCATTTAGTGGATTTATAGGTTTATTTAAACACATGAAATACTAAAAAAATATTTTTTTATTTTTTCACATGTTCAAAGCTTATAATCTTTGAAACTATAAAAATTTAAATCTTTTTTCAAAAGTAATTAAATATTTAGTTATAATAATTATTAAATATATATATCATATAAATTCATATAACATTTTTATGATAAATATTCTAATAATGATCAAAATTAAATTAATAATCTATTATTAATAAGTTAGATATCAATTAAAATATAATTACAAAACTTAAATGATTCAAAAACAATGCAAAATATATTAATATATAATATTTTTTTTGTTTTTAATTTTTTCTACATTATTAAGTTTATCTATATTTTTTATTAAAGATAATTTATAAATTATATTTGTATAACTTATAATTTATTGGTAATTAATATTTATATAAAAAAAACAAATAAATAATTAAAATGAATATTTAAAATTATAATGAAAAAAATAAAAATGAGATTTATTATTTATTAATTAGGGCATACATGTTTAAAAAATTTATCTATTTAGGGTTTTCGAGATTTAGAAGTTATTGATTTAAGTATTTAATCATTTAATGGTTTATAGGTTTTATTCAAACAATGAAATAACAAAAAAATTATTTTTAATATTTTTTCAAAATTTCAAAGGTTATAACATTTGAAAATATAATAATTTTAAAATTTTTTAAAAAAGTGAATACAATATTTAGTTATAATAAATATTATAACTATATATAATATAAACTAAATATAACAATTTTATTGATAGATATTATATCTATTATCAAAAAATAAATTAATAAACTATTATTAATATGATAGATATAAATTAAAGTATATTAAAAAACCTAAAATGATTCGAAATCAAAGTAAAATTTATTACTAAATAATAATTTTTTTTAGTTTTTTCATCATTTTATAAGCTTATATGTTTTTTTGATATGAAAAATATTTATTTAAATTATATTTGTATCACTCATAATTTATTTTGTAATTAATATTTCTATAAATTATTTAAATTATATTTAAGGTTTACGAGTTTAAAGGTTTAAGTATTTAGGGGCTTAAGGGTTTAAGAGTTTAGTTATTTATCTATTTAGGCATTTAATGATTTATAAGTTTTAATTAAACAATAATATAACAAAAATTTATTTTTGTTATTTTTTCTCATTTTTTGAAGGTTATAAACTTTGAAAATATAACAATTTTTAAATTTTTTTATACGTGAATACTATATTTAGTTATGATAATCTTAATAATTATATATCATGTAAATTCAATATAAATAATTATATTGAAATATATTATATTATTGATCAAAAAATAAATTAATAAACTATTTTTAATATGATACATATTATTTTAAATATATTTGCAGAACATAAATTTATTACAAAATATTACTTTCTCTGATGGTTTGCTTCTTTTTATAAGTTTATATTTTTTGTTATTAAAAGTAAATTATTTAAATTATATGTCTTCCTCATAATTTATTTTTAATTTATAATTCTATAAAAATAAACTAATAAATAATTAAAATGAATATTTAAAATTATAATGAAAACAAATAAAATAGAGATTTATTATATATTATTCAAGATATACTAGTTTAATGGTTTAAGTATTTAGGTTTTTTGGGGTTTAGTGATTTAAGTGTTTAGGCCTTTAGTGATTTATAGTTTTTATTTAAAGAATGAAAAAATAAAAAATTTAATTTTTTGATTTTTTTAATTTTGAAGGTTATAACCTTTGAAATTATAATAATTTTTAATTTTTTTAAATGGGGTATAATATTCATTTATAATAATCTTAATAATTATATATAATGTAAACGCAATATAAATAATTTTATTAATAGATATTTAATAATGATCAATAAAAAATTAATAAACTTTTTTAATAAGAATAATATAAATTAAAATAAAATTGCAAAATCTAAAATGATTCAAAATAAAAATAAAATATATTACATAAATAATATATTTTTATTTTTAAAATTTTTCCTCTTTTTATAAGGATACATTTTTTTTGATGAAAAATAAATTATTTAAATTAGATATATCTCACTAATAATTTATTTTGGAATTAATATTTCTATAAAAATAAACTGATAAATAATTAAAATAAAAATTTAAAAATATACTTACTAAAAAATAAATTGAGATTTAAGATTTTTTATTAATGTACACCCGTTTAATATTTTAAGAATTTATAGGTTTTATTTAAACAATAAAATAACGAAAAAAAATTTGTAATTTTTTATCATTTTCATAGGTTATAACCTTTAAAAATATAGTAATATTTAAACTTTTTTCAAATGTGAATACAATATTTAGTTATAATAATATTAATAATTATATATCATATAAATTCAATATAAACAATTTTATTTATAGATAATATAATAATGATCAAATTTAAATTAATCAACTACTAATAAAAATATTGATATTAATTTAAAAATATTTACAAACACAAATTGATTCAAAATTAAAGTAAAATATATTACTGGATAATAATTTTTTAATTTTAAAATTTTTACTTCTTTTATAAGCATATACATTTTATGATTAAAAATAAATTAATTTTAATATATATGTCGCTCACATAATTTAATTTATAATAAATATTTCTATAAAAATAAACTAATAAATAATTAAAATAAATATTTAAAATTATAATAAATAGAAATAAAAATTAGATTTATTAATTATTAAGTAGTATATAGTAGTTTAATTTATGTGTTTAGGCATTATGAGGTTTAGGAGTTTACAGATTTAACTGTTTATTCATTTAATGGTTTATAGGTTTTAATAAAAAAATAAAATAATAAAAAATTTATTTTTATTATTTTTTGATATTTTCAAAGGTTATAACCTTTGAAAATATAATAATTTTTAAATTTTTTTTAAATGTAAACACAATATTTAGTTATAATAATCATTATATTTATATATCATATAAATTCAATATAAACAATTTTATTGATAAATATTCGAATAATGATCAAAAAATAAATTAATAACCTATTATTAATAAGATAGATATTAATTAAAATACAATTACAAAACCTAAAATGATTCAGAAGAAAAGCAAAATATATTACTATATAATAATTTTTTGTTTGGAATTTTTTTTTCTTTTAATAAGTTTATCAATAATTTTTTGATGAAAAATAATTTATATAAATTATATTTGTCTAACTCAATTTATTTTGTAATTAATATTTATATATAAATAAACAAATAAAAAATTAAAATGAATATTTAAAATTATAATGAAAAAAAAATGAGATTTATTATTTTTTATTTAGGGATACCAGTTTAATTTAAATTAGATATGTCTCACTAATAATTTATTTTGTAATTAATATTTCTATAAAATAAATTGAGAAATAATTAAAATAAAAATTTAAAATTATACTGAATAAAAATTAAAATGAGATTTATGATTTATTATTAAAATATATCAGTTTAATGATTTAAGTATTTAGAGGTTTTGTCGTTAGGAGTGTAGTGATTTATGTTTTTAGGCTTTTAGTGGTTTATAGGTTTTATTTAAAAAAATAAAATAACACAAAAAATTTCAATAATTTTTTATCATTTTCATAGGTTATAACATTTGAAAATATTATAATATTTAAAATTTTTGAAATTTTAATACAATATTTTGTTATAATAATATTAATAATTATATATCATATAAATTCAATATAAATAATTTTATTGATAGATATTATAATATTGATCAAAAATTAATTTTATAAACTATTAATATTAAGATAGATATTTATTTAAAGATATTTACAATACCCAAATTGATTCAAAATTAATGTAACTTATTTTACTTGATAATAATTTTTAATTTTTAAATTTATTCTTCTTTTATAAGAGTATATTTTATTTAGATAAATAATATATTATTTAAATTATATTTGTCCCACTCATAATTTATTTTGTAATAAATATTTCTACAGAAATACACTAATAAATAATTAAAATGAATATTTAAAAATATAATAAATAGCAATAAAAAATAGATTTATTAATTATTAAGTAGTATTTAGTGGTTTAATGGTTTATGCATTTAGGCATTACGGAGTTTAGGATTTTATTGATTTAACTTTATATGCATTTAGTAGGGATGCTCAAGGGACTGGGAGATTCGTGACCCGACCCGAAGTCTTCTCCCGAAAGAATTGGGACTGAGAAAAATCCATTGACTTTGACTTTTCCCTTCACGTTCTTCACGTATTTTTTCTTTTGGGACGGTTCCGGATCTTAAGAAATATCCATCCCGAGAACCATCCCATCCTAAAAAATTGATACTAAAACCAGGCATATATATATATATATATAACATGAAGATGCCACCAATTCCGCTACTGCGCATCTAATTCCGACGCACCTATTACTATTCTGACGAGTTCCAGCCCACCTCATGTCGTTCCAACCTTGTTTTGTTAGGTCCAGCCCTTGTCCGTCGCACTTCTGGTTGCCTCCACCATGTCCCAGATGCCACCAGCCTCTTGGTTTGTTTGTTTGACGAGAATTGAGTGATTAATTATTATTATTATGTGTCTCAGTCAGTTTTGTTGAGTATTCGTTGTGGTGTTGTGGTTGGGCCGAATGAGTAGGCTGAATCTGTTAAAGTCAGTTTTGTAAAGCTTGCTTGTTTGAAATATTTATATGTATTTATGCTTAACATATCATATTAATTAATGGCAAAGCAGATGGCACAATCTAGCGGTAAATGAAAAATACAATAAATTGAAGATGATCACATCTCAAATGATCAAAGTACTGGTAAATCCAATCATCATCCTTTCAAGAACCCTCATATTGTTACGACAGGTTCTTCAATTCCAATTGTAAAAGAAAGTCAAGGTACATCTAAACATCAAGATCATTACAATAATCAATATGCTGTTCGGGAAAATTATGAGATAATAGTTGATTCAGAGGCAAATGAAACTGGTAGGGTAGCTTGTATATGGTGTAGGGAAGAATATTTGGCAAAAAGTGATCAAGGTTCTTCGGGTTTAAAAAATACTTAAGAGAGACTTTTAGAAAATTTCCACACAAAAAAGAATTAAAAGAATCTCACAAAGGTAAAGACAAGTCACAATCTTTGTTGAGTTTCACTAAAGGTACTAGTTCAGAGGATAACAAATTAACTTGTTTGCGATTTGATCAACAACTAGTTAGGGAGGCTATGGTGAAAATGATCATAAAAGATGAATTGCCTTTTTGTTTTGTTGAGAGGGATGAGTTTAAGAAGTTTTATGAAGTTAGTGTGCCTCAATTTAAAATTCCATCTAGGCACCCCACACTGAGAAATTGTTTTTCTTTGTTTGTGAAGGAAAAGAATAAATTATTTGATAGCATTTCATCTCATTGTTGTAGAGTTTCATTGACTACCGATACTTGGACTAGCATTCAAAATTTGTCTTATATATGTTTGACTGTTCATTTCATTGATTTTCAATGGAATATGTATAAAAGGCTTTTGAACTTTTGTGTAATTAAAGTCATTCTGGAAATTAATATTAGAATTTCTATTGAGTTTTGCATGAATGAATGGGGTTTGAGAAAGTTGATATGCATTACTGTTGACAATGCATCAAATAATTATGTTGTAGTTGAACAATTGAAAAAAAGGCTTGTGAAGAAAAGTGTTGTACCTTTTAGAGGCGAGCATTTTCATATGAGATGTTGTGCTCATAACCTAAACTTAATTGTTAGAGATGTCATTGAAGTAGTTGAGAATGCTATTCAAAAAATTAGAGGTGTGGTGAAATATGTGAGGAGCAGTCCTAAAAGATTAGATATGTTTAAGTTATGTGTTGAAGAAGCAAACTTGACATATGGATCTTCATTGCAATTAGATTGTCCTACAAGATGGAATTCAACTTATTTGATGCTACAAACTAATATAAAATATCAAAAAGAATTTGATAAATTGGAGGACAAAGAAAAAAGGTTTTTGTAGGAGTTTGGTTCAAACGTTCTAAATGAGAGAGACGGAAGAAACACCAAAATATTTGTTCGTTTCTTGAAAACTTTTTATGAGGTAACTTGTAAATTTTCTGGCTCATAATATTCTACCTCTAGTGTTTATTTTTTTGAGATTATTCGAATTTTGAAAAAAATTGAGCTTTGTGAAAATAGTAGAGATACAATGGTGTCTGAAATGGCTATGAAAATGAGGCATTAATTCAACAAATATTGGGGTTCTATTCAGTCAACAAATATTATGCTTTTTGTAGCAGTAGTGTTGGATCCTAGATATAAGCTCAAATATCTCAAGGTTATGTACACTTAGCATTATGGAGCGGAATTGGCTAAAAATTTGGTGAAAAATGTAATAAATGCCTTAAATGAGAAGATGGATGATTATAAAGATTTAAATGAAAATGAATCAAAAGAAGATGATTTCTCTTCTACTGTGTTGAAGAAAAATGATGGATACTTTTTTACGTTGAATTGAAGAAAGAACAAGAAGTTGCAGCTTTGGAAGAGTTTGATAGGTACTTGGAGGACAAACTTGAAAAAAATATAATTGATTTTGATCTTCTAAACTGCTGGAAGGTAAATGAGGTTTGGTATCCTTCTTTGTCAAATGTAGCAAGGGATGTATTTGCTATCCAAGCATCTACCGTGGCCTACGAATCTACATTTAGCACTGGGGGGAGAACTTTAGATAAATTTAGGAGTTCTTTAACAACTATTAAAGCTGAAGTTCTCAGATGTCTACAAGATTGGTTGAGAAGCTCAAACAAACCTTTTGAAATTGAAGAATTAGTTCAAGACCTTGATGATAATGAATCAGGTTAGTATACAAATCTTGTAAATTTTAATTTCGCTTTTACTTATTTTTTCATTAAATTTAATAAAAATATGGTTCAATTACAATTTTCAGATGGGTCACAAGATCCAAATATTTTTCCAACTATAGTTGGCCAACTAAATTTGGACTGAGTGTATTAAATTTTATAAGGCAATATTTTGTTTTTTTATTAATCTTTTATCTTAGAAATTTATTTCAACATGATTAACACGTATTCATATTTGGTTGTCCTCCTACGGTGTAGGAAGAAAAGGGAGGAGTTGTAGAAGAGATAATAAATTGGGTTTGGATTTTCTTTGCTGTTACGGGACGGACCTTTGAAATGATTATTATCATGGTTATTATTTGTTGTATTTTTTTTTGTTATATTAAGCTGTCTAATTTTAGCAATTACTTAAGTAGTAATTGCTGCTACCAATTTTTGTGGTCATCTTTAGCTATTCCTTAATATTTTAAGTAATTGTTTAAAAAATGTAGTATTGCTATTATGGTTAACTTTCACTCGGCTGAACAAAGCCAACTTGTGAAAAAATAAAGAACCAAATTAAGCACACAACTTGGTCCCATTATATTTAACATTTCTATCCTTTTTTGCACATCAAAGCTTTTGACAAGGTAATGGAACTCGTTTGTGGTATTCAGGCTATTTGACAAAACAAAATTTGCCCAATTTGAGTTCGAAAGATACATAACTAAGGAATTATAAATGGTATAACAAAAGGTTTCGACATGAACTAAATTGGCCGGTTTGAAGAAAATAAATTGAAAAAAATGTCCAAACTCCGTTTCGTCCCGGAATTGTTTTATCCTACCCAAAATCCCTGATCTCCATCCCGTCTCGTCCCGATATTTTCAAACTATGGTATGGGTCTGGATATTCAAAAAAATATCTCCGAACTGTGGGAATGGACTGGAGATTTGTAATCCCCATCCCGTCCCGTCCCATGAGCACCCCTAGCATTGAGTGGTTTATAGGTTTTATTTAAAAAATAAAATAACAAAAAATTTTTTTTAATATTTTTTGATATTTTCAAAGGTAATAACATTTGAAAATATAATAATTTTTAAATTTTTTTATAATTTGAATAGAATATTTAGTTATACTAATCATTATATTTATATATTATATAAATTCAATATAAATAATTTTATTGATAAATATTCTATATTAATCAAAAAATAAATTAATAAACCAATAATAATAAGATAGATATTAATTAAAATATAATTACAAAACTTAAAATAATTCAGAAGCAAAGAAAAATATATTACTATATAATAATTTTTTGTTTTTGATTTTTTTTTCTTTTAATAAGTTTATTAATATTTTTTTGATGAAAAATAATTTATATAAATTATATTTGTCTAACTCATAATTTATTTTGTAATTGATATTTATATATAAATAAACAAATACATAATTAAAATGAATATTTAAAATTATAAAAAAAATGAGATTTATTATTTATTATTTAGGTATACCGGTTTAATTTAAATTAGATCTGTCTCACTAACAATACATTTTATAATTAATATTTCTATAAAAATAAACTGATAAATAATTAAAATAAAAATTTAAAATTATACTGAATAAAAATTAAAATGAGATTTAAGATTTATTATTAATGTATACCAGTTTAATGGTTTAAGTATTTAGAGGTTTTGTCGTTAGGAGTTTAGTGATTTATGTTTTTAGGCTTTTATTGGTTTATAGGTTTTATATAAAAAAATAAAATAACAAAAAAAAATTCTATAATTTGTTATCATTTTCATAGGTTATAACCTTTCAAAATATAATAACATTTAAAATTTCTTGAAATGTGAATACAATATTTAGCTATAATAATATTAATAATTATATATCATATAAATTCAATATAAACAATTTTATTGATAGATAATATAATAATTCTCAAAAATTAAATTAATATACTATTAATACAAAGATAGATATTAATTAAAAATTATTTACGAAACCCAAATTGATTCAAAATTAAAGTAAAATATATTACTGGTTAATAATTTTAAATTTTTAAATTTTTATTTTTTTTAGAACCGTATATTTTTTTTATTAAAAATAAATTAATTAAATTATATTTGTCACAATAATGCTTTATTTTGTACTTAATATTTTAATAAAAAAATCTAATAAATTATTAAAATGAATATTTAAAATTATAATAAATAGAAATAAAAATTAGATTTATTAATTATTAACTAGTATATAGTGTTTAATTGTTTATGTATTTAGGCATTACGGAGTTTAGGATTTTACTAATTTAACTGTGTATGCATTTAGTGGCTTATAGGTTTTATTTAAGAAGAAAAATAAAAAAAAATTATTATTATTATTTTTTGATATTTTCAAAGTTATAACCTTTGAAAATATAATAATTTTTAAATTTTTTTCAAAAGTGAATAAATATTTATTTATAATAATCATAATAATTATATATCATATAAATTCAATATAAACAATTTTATTGATAGATATTCTAATAATTATCAAAAAATAAATTAAAAATCTAATTATGAATAAGATTGATATTACTTAGAATATAATATGAAAACCTAAAATGATTCAAAAGATAAGCAAAATATATTACTTAATAATAATTATTTGTTTTGAAATTTTTATTATTTTTATAACCTTATCTATTTTTTGATGAAAAATAATTTTTATAAATTATATTTTTAACTCATAATTTATTTTATAATTAATATATATAAATAAATAAAAAACTAAACAATCAAAATGAATTTTTTAAATTAAAATGAAAACAAATAAAAATGAGATTTATTAATTATTATTTAGGGGATACCCGTTTAAATTATTATCTATATAGGGGTATCGGGATTTTGTAGTTTTGTGATTTAAATGTTTAGGCATTTAGTGATTTATAGGTTTTATTTAAACATTGAAATAATAAAAATAAATATTTTTTTTCACATATTCAAAGGTTATAATATTTGAAAATATAATAATTTTCAAATTTTTTTGAAAAGTGAATACAATATTTAGTTATAATAATTATTATATATATATATCATATAAAATAAATATAAATATTATTAATGATAAATATTCTAATAATGATCAAAAAATAAATTAATAATTTATTATTAATAAGTTAGATATCAATTAAAAAATAATTACAAAACCTAAAATGATTCAGAAACAAATTAAAATATATTACTATATAATAATTTTGTTTTTAATTTTTTTCTTCTTTTAATAAGTGTATCTATATTTTTTTGATGAAAAATAATTTATATAAATTATATTTTTCTAACTTATAATTTATTTTCTATTTAATATTTATATAAAAATAAAAAATAAATAATTAAAATGAATATTTAAAATTATAATTAAAAAAATAAAAATGAGATTTATTATTTATTATTTAGGATATACCTGTTTAAAAAATTTATCTATTTAGGGTTTTCGAGATTTAGAAGTTAATGATTTATGTATTTAGCCATTTAATGGTGTATAGCTTTTATTTTAACAATGAAATAACAAAAAATTTATTTTTGATATTTTTTCAAATTTTCAAATGTCATAACATTAGAAAATATAATAATTTTAAATTTTTTTAAAAATGTGAATACAATATTTAGTAATAATAATTATTATAACTATATATAATATAAAATAAATATAAACAATTTTATTGATAAATATTATATCAATTATCAAAAAATAAATTAATAAACTATTATTAATATTATAGATATAAATTAAAATATAATTAAAAAACCTAAAATTATTCAAAATCAAATTAAAATTTAATACTAAATAATAATTTTTTTTAGTTTTTGCATCATTTTATAAGATTATATATTTTTTTGATGAAAAATATATTATTTAAATTATATTTGTCACTCATGATTTATTTTGTAATTAATATTTCGATAAATTATTTAAATTATATTTAAGGTTTATGAGTTTAAAGGTTTAGGTATTTAGGGGCTTCGGGGTTTAGGTGTTTAGAGATTTATAACCTTACAAAATATAACTATTTTTAAATTTTTTTTATTTGTGAATACTATATTTATTTATTAAAATCATAATAATTATATTTCATGTTAATCAAAATAAACAATTATATTGATAGATATTATATTAATGATCAAAAAATAAATTAATAAACTATTATTAATAAGATAGATATTTTTTAAAATATATTTGCAAAACGTAAATTTATTCAAAATCAAAGTAAAATATAATACTAAATAATAATTTTTTTGATGTTTGGCTTCTTTTTATAAGTTTATATTTTTTGTTATTAAAAGTAAATTATTTAAATTATATTTGTCTTCCACATAATTTATTTTTAATTTATATTTCTATAAAAATAAACTAATAAATAATTAAAATGAATATTTAAAATTATAATGAATACAAATAAAATTGAGATTTATTATTTATTATTCAGGATATACTAGTTTAATGATTTAAGTATTTAGTGTTTTGGGGTTTAGTGATTTAAGTGTTTAGGCCTTAAGAGATTTATAGTTTTTATTTAAAGAATGAAAAAATAAAAAATTTAATTTTTTTTATTTTTTTTAATTTTTGAAGATTATAACCTTTGAAAATATAATAATTTTTAATTTTTTTTAAATGTTAATATAATATTTAGTTATAATATTCTTAATAATTATATATAATGTAAACTGAATATAAATAATTTTATTAATAGATATTATAATAATGATCAATAAAAAATTAATAAACTATTATTAATAACAATGATATAAATTAAAATATAATTGCAAAAACTAAAATGATTCAAAATCAAAATAAAATATATTACAAAATAATAAATTATTGTTTTTAAAAAATTTATTTAAAATAAATTATTTAAATAATTAAAATAGATTATTTAATAAAAATTATTTAAAAAATAATTATTTAAAATAGATCTGTCTCACTAATTATTTAAAATATAATTGCCTCATTTTATAAGTACATATATTTTTTTTGATAAAAAATAAATTATTCAAAATAGATCTGTCTCACTAATAATTTATTTTGTAATAAATATTTCTATAAAAATAAACTGATAAATAATTAAAATAAAAATTTACAATTACACTTAATAAAAATTAAAATGAGATTTATGATTTATTATTAATGTATACCAATTTAATAGTTTAAGTATTTAGAAGTTTTGTCTTTTAGGAGTTTAGCGATTTATGTTTTTAGGTATTTAGTGGTTTATACGTTTTATTTAAACATTGATATAACATAAAATTTATTTTTTTATTTTTTCTAATTTTTGAAGGTTATATCCTTTGAAAATTTAATAATTTTTAAATTTTTTTCAAATGTAAATATAATATTTATCTAAAATAATCTTAATAAATATAAGTCATTTAAATTCAATATAAATAATCACATTGCTAGATATTATAATAATGATCAATAATTAAATTAATAAACTATTATTAATAAGATAGATATTATTTAAAATATATTTGCAAAATCTAAATTTATTCAAATCAAAGTAAAATATATTACTAAATAATATTTTTTTAATGATTTACTTTTTTTATACGTTTATATTTTTGTTATTAAAAATAAATTATTTAAATTATATTTCTCTTACTCATAATATATTTTGTAATTTATAATTCTATAATAATAAACTAATAAATAATTAAAATTATAATGAATACAATAAAATTGAGATTTATTATTAGTTATTCAGGATATACCGGTTTAATGGTTTAAGTATTTAGGTGTTTCGTGGTTTAAGAGTTTAGTGATTTAATTGTTTAGACATTTAGTGAATTATAGTTTTTATTTAAAGAATGAAAAAACAAAAAATTTAATTTTTTTATTTTTTAAATTTTTGAAGGTTATAACCTTTGAAAATATAATAATTTTTAATTTTTTTTTAAATGTAAATATAATATTTTGTTATAATAATCTTAATAATTATATATAATGTAAACACAATATAAATAATTTTATTTATTGATATTATAATAATTATCAATAAATAAATTAATAAACTAGTATTTATAAGAATGATATAAATTAAAATATAATTGTAAAATCTAAAATGATTCAAAATCAAAATAAGATATATTACTAAATAATAATTATTTATTTTAAAAAATTTGCCTTTTTTATAAGCATTTTTTTAATGAAAGATAAATTATTTAAACTATATATGTCGCACTAATAATTTATTTTGTAATTAATATTTCATTAAAAATAAACTGATAAATAATTAAAATGAATATTTAAAATTATAATGAATATTAATAAAAATTAGATTTATGATTTATTATTTGGACTATACTAATTTAATGTTTTAAGTATTTATGGGCTTCGGGGTTAATGAGTTTAGTCATTTTACAATTTAGTAATTTTGTGGTTTATAGGTTTTATATAAATTATAAAATAACAAAAAATTTATTTTTGTTATTTTTTCTCATTTTTGAATGTTATATCCTTTGATTATATAATAATTTATAATTTTTTTTGAAAAGTGAATATAATATGAAGTTATAATAATCATTATAATTATATATCATATAAATTACATATAAACTATTTTATTGATATATATTATAATAATGATCATAAAAAAGTAATAAACAATTATTAATAAGATAAATATTTTTTAAAATATATTTTCAAAACCTAAAATGATTCAAAATCAATGTGAAATATTTTATGAAATATTAATTTTAAATTTTTAAATTTTTGTGTCCATTTATAAGCCTATATAAGTTTTGATGAAAAATAAAATATTTAAATTATATTTGTCTCACTAATAATTTATTTTTTAATTTATATTTCTATAAAATTAAACTAATAAATAATTAAGATGTATATTTAAAATTATAATGAATACTAATAAAATTGAAATTTATGATTTATTATTTAGGGTATAACTATTTAATTGTTTAAGTTTTTTGTGGTTTTGGGGTTAATGAGTTTATTGATTTATATGTTTATACATTTAGGTGTTTATAGGTTTTATTTAATCATAGAAATAACAAAAAATTTATTTTTATGAATTTTTGTGATTTTGAAATGTTATAACCTTTAAAAATATAATAATTTTTTAATAGTTATAAAATATGAATACAATACTTAGTTATAATAATCTTAAAAATTATATTTGTTGTAAATTCAATATAAAAAAATTTATTAATATATATAATTATAATGATCAAAAAATAAAATAATAAACTATTATTAATAAGATAGAGATTAATTAAAATATATTTGCAGAAAACAAAATAATTCAAAATCAAAGTCAATTATATTACTAAATAAAATTTTAAATTTTTGAAAGTTTGTTTATTTTTATAATCTTATTTTTTTCATAAAAAATAATTTATTTAAATTATATGTCTCACTCATTATTTAATTTGTAATTAATATTTCTATAAAAATAAACTAAAAAATAATTAAAATGAATATTTAAAATTATAATGAATACAAATAAAAATGAGATTTATTATTTATTATTCAGGTTATATATGTTTAATGGTTTAAGTATTTAGTGGATTTTGGTGTTTAGGAGTCTAGAGATTTAAATATATAGGCATTTAGTGGTTTATAAGTTTTATTTAATTAATAAAATAATAAAAAAATTAGTTTTGTGATTTTTTATCATTTTTGAAGATTATAACCTTTGAAAATATGATAATTTTTAAATTTTTTTCAAATGTAAATATAATATTTAGTTATAATAATGTTAATAATTATAAGACATTTAAATTGAATATTAGTAATTTTATTGTCAGATATTATAAAAATGATCAAATAATAAATTAATTAACTTTTATTAATAAGATTGATAGCAATTAAAATATAATTGCAAAAACTATATATAATGATTCAAAATCAAAGTACAATATATTACTAAATAATACTTTTTTTGGTTTTAAAGTTTTACTTCTTTTTATAAGCTTATTTTTTTTTGATTAAAAATAAATTATTAAAATTATATTTGTCTAACTCATTATTTATTTTGTAATTAATATTTCTATAAAACATAAACTAATAAATAATTAAAATGAATTTTTAAAATTATAATGAATACAAATTAAAATGAGATTTATGATTTATTAAATGTGGTATACCAGTTTAATGGTTTGATTATTTAGGAGTTTTGTAATTTAGGAGTTTATCAATTTATGTTTTTAGGCATTTAGTGGTTTATAGGTTTTATTTATATAATAAAAATAAAATTTTTTTTTAGATTTTTTCTGATTTTCAAAGGTTATAACCTTTAAAAATAAAATAATTTTTAAAATTTTATGAAATGTGAATACTATGTATAATTATATTAATCTTACAAATGTTATATCATATAAATTCAATATAAACAATTTTAATGATAGATTTTAGAATAATCATCAAAAATTAAATTAATAAACTATTATTAATATTATAAATAATAATTAAAATATATTTACATAACACAATGATTAAAAATCAAATCAAAATATATTACTAAATAATAATATTTAGATGAAAAATATATTACTATATAAAAATGATTTAGAAGAAACCAAAATATATTACTATATAATAATTTATTATTTTAAAATTTTTTTTCTTTTAAAATAAATTATATTTGTCTAACTCATAATTTATTTTGTAATTAATATTTATATAAAAATAAACAAATAAATAATTAAAATGAATATTTAAAATTATAATGAAAATAATAATATTGAGATTTATTATTTATTATTTAGGGTTTCCGGTTTAAAAAGATTATTATTTATTATTTAGTGTCTTAGAGATTTAGGAGTTGTTGATTTAAGTGTTTAGGCATTTAGTGGTTTATAGGTTTTATTTAAACAATGAAATATCAAAAATATATATTTTTTTTATTTTTTCACATTTTCAAAGGTTTTAACCTTTGAAAATATAATAATTTTAAATTTTTTTAAAAATGTGAATACAATATTTAGTAATAAGAATCAATATAATTATATATAATTTAAACTAAATATAAACAATTTTATTGATAGATATGATATCAATTATCAAAAAATAAATTAATATGCTATTATTAATATGATAGATATAAATTAAAATATAATTGCAAAATTAAAAATATTCAAAATCAAAGTAAAATTTATTACCAAATTATAATTTTTGTTTTTTAGTTTTTGCTTCTTTTTATAAGCTTATATTTTTTTTTGTTGAAAAATAAATTATTTAAATTATATTTAAGGTTTACTAGTTTAAAGTTTTAAGTGTTTAGGGGCTTTTGTGTTTAAGAGTTTATAAATTTAAGTGTTCAGGCATTTAGTGGTCTATAAGTTTTATTTAAACATTGATATAACAACAAATTTATTTTTATTTTTTTTTCTAATTTTTTAAGGTTATAACCTTAGAAAATATAAAAATTTCTAATTTTTTTCAAAAGTAAATATAATATTTAGTTATAATAATCTTAATAAATATAAGGCATTTAAATTCAAAATAAATAATCACATTACTAGATTTTATAATAATGATCAATAAATAAATTAATAAACTATTATTAATAAGATAGATATTATTTAAAATATATTTGCAAAATCTAAATTTAATCAAAATCAAAGTATATATTACTAAATAATAATTTTTTTAAATATTTTTCTTTTTTTATAAGTTTATACTTTTGTTATTAAAAATAAATTATTTAAATTATATTTGTCTTCCTCATAATTTATTTTGTAATTTATAATTCTATAAAAATAAACTAATAAATAATTAAAATAAATATTTAAAATTATAACGAATACAAATAAAATTGAGATTTATTATTTATTTTCCAGGATATACAGGTTTAATGGTTTAAGTATTTAGGTCTTTTGGGGTTTAGTCATTTAAGTGTTTATGCCTTTGGTGATTTTATCTAATTTTTGAAGGATATAACCTTTGAAAATATAATAATTTTTAATTTTTTTTAAAATGTGAATATAATATTTAGTTATAATAATATTGATAAGTATATATAATGTAAAATCAATATAAATAATTTTATTAATAGATATTATAATAATGATCAATAAATAAATTATTAAACTATTATTAATTAGAATGATATAAATTAAAATATTATTGCAAAATCTAAATTTATTCAAAATTAAATTAAAATAAATTACTAAATAATAATATTTAGTTTTAAAAATTTTGCATCCTTTTATAATCTTATATTTTTTTGATGAAAAATAAATTATTTAAATTATATCCGTCTCACTAATAATTTATTTTGTAATTAATATTTCAATAAAAATAAACTGATAAATAATTAAAACAAATATTTAAAATTATAATGAATACTAATAAAAATGAGATTTATTATTTATTATTTATTATTTATTATATCTAGTATACTAATTTAAAGGCTTAAGTATTTATGGGCTTCGGGGTTTAGGAGTTTAGTCATTAAGAATTTAGGTATTTTGTGGTTTATAGATTTTATTTAAAAAATCTAATAACAAAAAATTAATTATTTTATTTTTTCTTATTTTCAAAGGTTATAACCTTTGAAAACTTAATAATTTTTAATTTTTTTAAAATATGAAAATATTATTTTGTTATAATAATCTAAATAATTATATATTATGAAAATTCAATATAAATAATTTTTTTATAGATATTATTATGACGATAATAAAATAAATTAATAAACTATTATTAATAAGATAGATATTAAATAAAATTTATTTGCAAAACCTAAAATGATTCAGAATCAAAGTAAAATATATTAATAAGATTGATATTAAATAAAACTATTATTAATAAGATAAAATATACAGGTTTAAAAGATTATATATTTAGGAGTTTTGGGATTTAAAAATTTAGTGATTTAAGTGTTTAGGCATTTAGTAGTTCATAGGTTTTATTTAAAAAATAAAATAACAAAAAAAATTTGTTGTTATTTGTTCTTATTTTTGAAGGATATAACCTTTGAAACTATAACAATTTTAAAATTTTTTTTAAATGTGAATGCTATATTTAGTTATGATAATCTTAATAATTATATATCATGTAAATTCAATATAAACAACTATATTGATATATATTATAATAATGATCATACAAAAGATTAATAAACAATTATTAATAAGATAAATATTTTTTAAAATATATTTACAAAACCTAAACTGATTAAAAATCAAAGTGAAATATTTTACTAAATATTAATTTTAATTTTTTAAATTTTTGTATCCATTTATAAGCTTATATATTTTTTGATCAAAAATAAATTATTTAAATTATATTTGTCTAACTATTAATTTATTTTTTAATTTATATTTCTATAAAAATAAACTAATAAATAATTAAAATGTATATATAAAATTATAATGAATACTAATAAAAATGAGATTTATGATTTATTATTTAGGGTATACCTATTTAATGGTTTAAGTTTATTGTGGTTTTGGGGTTAATGAGAGTATTGATTTATATGTTTACACATTTAGGTTTTATTTATTGATTTATAGGTTTTATTTAATCATGAAATAACAAAAAATTTATTTTTATGAATTTTCGTGATTTTCAAAGGTTATAACCTTTGAAAATATAATAATTTTTTAATAGTTCTAAAATATGAATACAATACTTAGTTATGATAATCTTAATAATTATATTTGATGTAAATTCAATATTAAAAATTTTATTAATATATATTATTTTGATGATCAAAAAATAAATTAATAAACATTTATTAATAAGACAGATATTAATTAAAATATATTTGTAGGACCCAAAATAATTCAAAATCAAAGTAAATTATATTACTAAATAAAATTTTAAAATTTTGAAATTTTGTTTATTTTTATAAGCTTATATTTTTTTTCATAAAAAATAATTTATTTAAATTATATGTCTCACTCATTATTTATTTTGTAATTAATATTTCTATAAAAATAAACTAAAAAATATTTAAAATGAATATTTAAAATTATAAAGAAAACAAATAAAAATGAGATTTATTATTTATTATTTAGGTTATATTGGTTTAATTGTTTAAGTATTTAGGGGGTTTTGGGGTTTAGAAGTCTAGAGATTTAAATGTCAAGGCATTTAGTGGTTTATAAGTTTTATTTAAATAATAAAATAATAAAAAATTTATTTTTGTAATTTTTTATCATTTTTGAAGGTACCTTTGAAAATATAATAATTTTTAAATTTTTTTCAAATGTAAATATAATATTTAGTTATAATAATCTTAATAATTATAAGACATTTAAATTCAATATAAGTAATATTATTGTTAGATATTATAAAATTGATCAAATAATAAATTAATAAACTATTCTTAATAAGATTGATAGCAATAAAAATATAATTGCAAAACCTATATATAATGATTCAAAATCAAAGTAAAATATATTACTAAATAATACTGTTTTGTTTTTAAATTTTTACTTCTTTTTATAAGCTTATATTTTTTTTGATTAAAAATAAATTATTTAAATTATATTTGTCTAACTCATTTATTATTTTGTAATTAATATTTCTATATAAAATAAACTAATAAATAATTAAAATGAATATTTAAAATTATAATGAATACAAATTAAAATGAGATTTATGATTTATTATATGTGGTATACCAGTTTAATGGTTTGATTATTTAGTAGTTTTGTCGTTTAGGAATTTATCAATTTATGTTTTTAGGCATTTAGTGGTTTATAGGTTTTATTTATATAATAAAAATAAAAAAAAATTTTAGATTTTTTCTAATTTTCAAAGAAAATAACCTTTAAAAATAAAATAATTCTTTAAATTTTTTGAAATGTGAATACTATGTATAATTATATTAATCTTACAAATTATATATCATACAAATTCAATATAAACAATTTTAATGATAGATATTATAATAATGATCAAAAATTAAATTAATAAACTATTATAAATAATATAAATAATAATTAAAAGATATTTAAATAACACAATGATTCAAAATCAAATCAAAATATATTACTAAATTATAATATTTAGATGAAAAATATATTACTATATAAAAATGATTCAGAAGAAAGCAAAATATATTACTATATAATAATTTGTTGTTTTGAAATTTTTTTATCTTTTAAAATAAATTATTTTTCATTTTAATGAAAAATAATTTATATAAATTATATTTGTCTAAATTATAATTTTTTTTAATTAATATTTATATAAAAATAAACAAATAAATAATTAAAATGAATATTTAAAATTATAATGAAGACAATAATATTGAGATTTATTATTTATTATTTAGGGTTACCGGTGTAAAAGGATTATTATTTATTATTTAGGGTTTTAGAGATTTAGGAG
>JAREIK010002252.1:0-41518 GCA_029783825.1 Sapria himalayana | reverse complement strand
TTACAAAAAAATTATTTTTGATATTTCTCACATTTCAAAGGTTATAACCTTTGAAAATATAATAATTTTAAAATTTTTTAAAAATGTAATACAATTATTTGTAATAATAAGAATTATAATTATATATAATATAAACAAAATATAAAGAATTTTATTGATAGATATTAAATCAATTATCAAAAATAAATTAATATGCTATTATTAATATGATAGATATAATTAAAATATAATTGCAAAACCTAAAATTATTCAAAATCAAAGTAAAATTTATTACTAAATAATAATTTTTGTTTTTTAGTTTTTGCTTCTTTTTTAAGCCTATATATTTTTTTTATGAAAAATAAATTATTAAAATTAAATTTGTATCACTAATAATTTATTTTGTAATTAATATTTTAATAAATTATTTAAATTATAATTAAGGTTTACGAGTATAAAGGTTTAAGTATATAGGGGCTTTTGTGTTAAGGAGTTTAGAGATTTAAGTGTTTAGGGATTTAGTGGTATATAAGTTTTATTTAAACAAGGATATAACATAAAATTTATTTTTTTTATTTTTTCTAAAATTTGAAGTTTATATCCTTTGAAAATATAATAATTTTTAAATATTTTTCAAATGTAAATATAATATTTATTTATAATAATCTTCATAAATATAAGTCATTTAAATTCAATATAAGTAATTACATTGCTAGATATTATAATAATGATCAAAAATTAAATTAATAAACTATTATTAATAAACTAGATATTATTTAAAAAGTATTTGCAAAATCTAAATTTTTTCAAATCAAAGTAAAATATATTACTAAATAATAATTTTTTTTAATGTTTTGCTTTATTTATAAGTTTATATTTTTGTTATTAAAAATAAATTATTTAAATTATATTTGTCTTACTTATAATTTATTTTGTAATTTATAATTCTATAATAATAAACTAATAAATAATTAAAATGAATATTTAAAATTATAATGAATACAAATAAAATTGTGATTTATTATTTATTATTCAGGATATACCAGTTTAATGGTTTAAGTATTTAGGTGTTTTGTGGTTTAGGAGTTTAGTGATTTAATTGTTTAGACCTTTAGTGATTTATAGTTTTTATTTAAAGAATGAAATAACAAAAAATTTAATTTTTTGATTTTTTTTTGATTTTTTTTAATTTTTTTTAATTTTTTTTTAATTTTTAAGGTTATCACCTTTGAAAATATAATAATTTTTAATTTTTTTTAAATGTGAATATAATATTTAGTTATAATAATCTTAATAATTATATATAATGTAAACTCAATATAAATAATTTTATTGATAGATATTATAATAATGATCAATAAATAAATTAATAAACTAGTATTTCTAAGAATTATATAAATTAAAATATAATTGTAAAATCTGAAATGATTCAAAATCAAAATAAGATATATTACTAAATAATAATTATTTATTTTTAAAAATTTTCCTTTTTTATAAGCATATATATTATTTTTGATGAAAATAAATTATTTAAATTATATGTCTCACTAATATTTTATTTTGTAATTAATATTTCTATAAAAATAAATTGATAAATAATTAAAATGAATATTTAAAATTATAATGAATAATAATAAAAAGTGTTTTATGAATTATTATTGAGGGTATACCAATTTAATGGTTTATGTTTTTTGTGGTTTTGGGGTTAAAAAGTTTATTGATTTATATGTTTACACATTTAGGTGTTTATAGGTTTTATTTAATCAATGAAATAACAAAAATTTATTTTTATGAATTTTCGTGATTCTCAAATGTTATTACCTTTGAATATATAATAATTTTTTAATCTTTCCAACATATGAATGCAATACTTAGTTATAATAATCTTAATAATTATATTTGATGTAAATTTAATATAAAAAATTTTATTAATATATATTATTAAAATGATCGAAAAATGAATTAATAAACTATTATTAATAAGATAGTTATTAATTAAAATATATTTGCAGAACCCAAAATAATTCAAAATCAAAGTAAATTATATTACTAAATAAAATTTTAAATTTTGTTTATTTTTAAGCTTATATTTTTTTTCATAAAAAATAATTTATTTAAATTATATATGTCTCGCTCATTATTTATTTTGTAATTAATATTTCTATAAAAATAAACTAATAAAAATTAAAATGAATATTTAAAATTATAATGAATACAAATAAAAATGAGATTTATTATTATTATTTAGGTTATATAGGTTTAATGGTTTAAGTATTTAGGGGGTTTTGGGGTTTTGGAGTCTAGAGATTTAAATGTTTAGGCATTTAGTGGTTTATAAGTTTTATTTAAATAATAAAATACTAAAAAAATTATTTTTGTGATTTTTTATCATTTTTGAAGGTTATAACCTTTGAAAATATAATAATTTTTAAATTTTTTTCAAATGTAAATATAATATTTAGTTATAATAATCTTAATAATTATAAGACATTTAAATTCAATATAAGTAATTTTATTGTTAGATATTATAAAATTGATCAAATAATAAATTAATAAACTATTCTGATTAAAACTGATAGAAATTAAAATATAATTGCAAAACCTATATATAATGATTCAAAATCAAAGTAAAATATATTACTAAATAATAATTTATTGTTTTTAAATTTTTACTTCTTTTTATATGCTTATATTTTTTTTATAAAAATAAATTATTAAAATTATAGTTGTCTTGCTCATTATTTATTTTGTAATTAATATTTCTATAAAAAATAAATTAATAAATAATTAAAATGAATATTTAAAATTATAATGAATACAAATTAAAATGAGATTTATGATTTATTATATGTGGTATACCGGTTTAATGTTTGATTATTTAGGAATTTTGTCGTTTAGGAGTTTATCAATTTATGTTTTTAGGCATTTAGTGGTTTATAGGTTTTATTTATATAATAAAAATAAAATTTTTTTTTTTAGATTTTATCTGATTTTCAAAGGTTATAAACTTTAAAAATAAAATATTTTTTAAAATTTTTTGAAATGAGAATACTATGTATAATTATATTAATCTTACTAATTATATATCATATAAATTCAATATAAATAATTTTAATGATAGATATTATAATAATGATCAAAAATTAAATTAATAAACTATTATTAATAATATAAATATGAATTAAAATAAATTTACATAACACAAAATGATTCAAAATCAAATCAAAATATATTACTAAATAATAATATTTAATTTTCAAATATTTCCTTCTTTTATAAGCTTATATTTTTTATTGATTAAAAATAAATTATTTAAATAATATTTGTCTCACTCAAATTTTTTTTTAATTAATTTTTGTAAATAAATAAACTATAAATAATTAAAATGAATATTTAAATCTATTATAAATAGAAATAAAAATGAGATTTATTATTTATTAAGTAGTATATAGTTTTTAAATGGTATCTGAATTTAGGGGTTTCGGGGTCTATGAGCTTACTAATTTAAGTAAGTAAGCATTTAATGATCTATAAGTTTTATTTTAAAAATAAAATAACAAAAAATTTATTTTTATTATTTTTTCTCAGTTTTTAAGGTTATAACCTTTGAAAATATAATAATTTTTCAATTTCTTTTCAAAAGTGAATACAATATATATTTATAATAATCATAATAATTATATATCATATAAATTCAATATAAACAATTTTATTTATAGATATTCTAATAATTATCAAAAAATAAATTAAAAATCTATTATGAATAAGATTGATATTACTTAAAATATAATATCAAAACCTAAATGATTCAAAAGCAATGCAAAATATATCACTAAATAATAATTATTTGTTTTTAAGTTTTTATGATTTTTATAAGCTTATCTATTTTTTGATGAAAAATATTTTTAATAAATTATATTTTTAACTCATAATTTATTTTATAATTAATTTATATATAAAAATAAAAAACTAAACAGTCAAAATGATTTTTTTAATTATAATAAAAACAAATAAAAATGACATTTATTAATTATTATTTAGTGTATACCGGTTTAAAGGATTATCTATATAGGGGTATCGAGATTTTGTAGTTTAGTCATTTAAGTGTTTAGGCATTTAGTGGTGTATAGGTTTTATTTAAACAATGAAAAAATAAAAAAAAATAATTATTTTTTTATTTTTTCACATTTTCAAAGGTTATAACCTTTGAAAATATAATAATTTTAAAATTTTTTCAAAGGTGAATATAATATTTAGTCATAATAATCATTATAATTATATATCATATAAATTCAATATAAACATTTTTATTGATAAATATTCTAATAATGATCACAAAATAAATTAATAATTTATTATTAATAAGATAGATATCAATTAAAATATAATTACAAAACCTTATATGATTCAGAAGAAAAGCAAAATAAATTACTATATAATAATTTTTTGTTTTGAAATTTTTTTTCTTTTAAAAAGTTTATTTATAATTTTTTGATGAAAAATAATTATATATATATTTGTTTAACTCATAATTTATTTTGTAATTAATTATTATATAAAAATATACAAATAAATAATTAAAATGAATATTTAAAATTATAATGAAAAAATGAGTTTTATTATTTATTATTTATGGTATACCGGTTTAATTTAAATTAGATCTACCTAACTAATAATTTATTTTGTAATTAATATTTCTATAAAATAAACTGATAAATAATTAAAATAAAAATTTAAAATTAATGTGAAAAAAAATTAAAATGAAATTTATGATTTATTATTAATGTATACCAATTTAATTGTTTAAGTATTTAGACGTTTTGTCATTTAGGAGTTTAGCGATTTTTGTTTTTAGGCATTTAGTTGTTTATAGGTTTTATTTAAACAATAAAATAAAAAAATTGTAATTTTTTCTCATTTTCATAGGTCATAACCTTTGAAAATATAATAATATTTAAAATTTTTTGAAATGTGAATACAATATTTAGTTATAATAATATTAATAATTATATATCATAGAAATTCAATATCAACAATTTTATTGATAGATATTATAATAATGATCAAAAATTAAATTAATAAACTAATAATAATAAGATAGATATTAATTAAATAATATTTACAAAACCCAAATTGATTCATAATTAAAGTAAAATATATTACTTAATAATAATTTTTAATTTTTAAATTTTTACTTATTATATAAGCATAAATACTTTTATTAATAAAAAAAATTAATTAAATTATATTTCTCTCACTCATATTTTATTTTGTAATAAATATTTCTATAGAAATAAACTAATAAATAATTAAAATGAATATTTAAAATTATAATAAATAGAAATAAAAATTAGATTTATTAATTATTAAGTAGTATATAGTGGTTTAATGGTTTATGTATTTAGGCATTACATTTCTATATAAAAAACTAATAAATAATTAAAATAAATATTTAAAATTATAATAAATAGAAATAAAAATTAGATTTATTATTTATTAAGTAGTATATAGTGGTTTAATGGTTTATGTATTTAGTCATTACGAGGTTTAGAAGTTTATTGATTTAACTGTGTATGCATTTATTGGTTTATATGTTTTTTTTTAAAAATAAAATAACAAAAAAAATATTTTTATTATTTTTTCATATTTCTAAAGGATATAACCTTTGAAATTTTAATAATTTTTAAATTTTTTTCAAATGTAAATTCAATTTTTAGTTATAATAATCATTATATTTATATATCATATAAATTCAATATAAATAATTTTATTGATAAATATTCTAATAATGATCAAAAAATAAATTAATAAACAATTATTAATAAGATAGATATCAAGTAAAATATAATTACAAAATCTAAAATGATTTAGAAGGGGAGCAAAATATATTACTATATAATAAATTTTAGTTTTAAAATTTTTTATTCTTTTTATAAGTTTATCTATATTTTTCGATGAAAAATAATTTATATAAATTATATTTGTCTAACTCATAATTTATTTTGTAATTAATATTTATATAAAAATAAACTAATAAATAATTAAAATGAATATTTTAATTATAATGAAAAAAGAAATATTGAGATTTATTATTTAGGGTATACCAGTTTAAAAGGATTATCTATTTAGGCTTTTTGAGATTTCGGAGTTATTGACTTAAGTGTTTAGGCATTTAGTACTTTATTGAATTTCTTTAAATAATGAAATAACATAAAAATTATTTTTGATATTTTCTCACATTTTCAAAGGTTATATAACCTTTGAAAATATAATAATTTTAAATTTTTTTTAAAATGTGAATACAATATTTAGTAATAAGAATCATTATAATTATATATAATATAAATTAAATATAAACAATTTTATTGATAGATATGATACCAATTATTAAAAAATAAATTAATATGCTATTATTAATATGATAGCTATAAATTAAAATATAATTGCAAAACCTAAAATTATTCAAAATCAAAGTAAACTTTATTATCAAATAATAATTTTTGTTTTTTAGTTTTTGCTTCTTTTTATAAGCTTATATATTTTTTTGATGAAAAATAAATTATTTAAATTATATTTATATCACTCATAATTTATTTTTTAATTAATATTTCAATATATTATTATTTATTATATTTAAGGTTTACAAGTTTAAAGGTTTAAGTATTTAGGGGCTTCGGGGTTTAGGAGTTTAGAGATTTATGTTTTTAGGCATTTAATGGTTTATATGTTTTATTTAAACAATGATATAATAGAAAATTTATTTTTGTTATTTTTTCTCATTTTTGAAGGTTATAAACTTTGAAAATATAACAATTTTTAAATTTTTTTTATATGTTAATACTCTATTTAGTTATGATAATCTTAATAATTATATATCATGTAAATTCAATATAAACAATTATATTAAAATATATTATATTGATGATCAAAAAATAAATTAATAAACTATTATTAATAAGATAGATATTATTTTAAATATATTTGCAAAATGTAAATTTATTCAAAATCAAAGTAAAATATATTACAAAATAATACTTTCTTTGATGTTTTGCTTTCTTTTATAAGTTTATATTTTTTTGTTATTAAAAGTAAATTATTTAAATTATATTTGTCTTCCTCATAATTTATTTTTAATTTATAATTCTATAAAAATAAACTAATAAATAATTAAAATTATTATTTAAAATTATAATGAATACAAATAAAATTGAGATTTATTATTTATTATTCAGGATATACTAGTTTAATGGTTTAAGTATTTAGGCATTTTGGGGTTTAGTGATTTAAGTGTTTAGGCCTTAAGTGATTTATAGTTTTTATTTAAAGAATGAAAAAACAAAAAAAATTAATTTTTTGATTTTCTTTAATTTTTGAAGGTTATAACCAATGAAAATATAATACTTTTTAATTTTTTTTAAATGTGAATATAATAATTAGTTATAAAAATCTTAATGATTTTATATAATTTAAACTAAATATAAAAAATTTTATTAATACATATTAAAATAATTATCAAGAAATTAATTATTAAATTACTATTAATAAGAATGATATAAATTAAAATATAATTGTAAAATCTAAAATGATTCAAAATCAAAATAAGATGTATTAATAAAAAATAATTTTTTATTTTTAAAATTTTGCCTCTTTTTATAAGCATATATATTATTTTTGATGAAAAATAAATTATTTAAATTAAATCTGTCTGACTAATAATTTATTTTGTAATTAATATTTTTATAAAAATAAACTAATAAATAATTAAAATGAATATCTAAAATTATAATGAATACTAATAAAAATGAGAATTATTATTTATTATTTAGATTATACTAATTTATTGCTTTGAGTATTTAGGAGCTTCGGGGATTAGGAGGTTAGTCATTTTAGTATTTAGTAATGGCCAGGAGTAGGTCGAGAATAAACACAGGAGTAGCTAGGAGTAGGTCCCACTAGCCGTATAAAGCAGCATAAATGGCCACCCAACCATCACCCAAAAGGAGTAGCGGGTAATCCATGATTAATTGGAGAGCCGAAAAAATCCAAAGCATCACCAAGCAGGGCCAGTAAGCAATGGAGTGTAGACCAGCCACACGGGAGCTAAAGATTCAAACTTGTAGTTTATGTTTGTAGTCTTATTTGTATTTTGGACTTTGTATGCACCATGTGCTTGTAGAAATGGATCATGACATACTCACACACACAATCTTGTCTGTTCTCTATGTAGCATGCAATGAGGGCAACTGGACCCATGAGTATCTCTAAGTGGGGCCCACTAATGCATTTAGTAAATACACATTAGGCGATGCTAGACATACGGGAGCAGAAGACCCATCTTTATAGCATTTTATAATTTTACTTGTATTCTAGCTTGGTTGTATGTGTAGATAATTATACTATGAGATGGACCTCATCACACATGCACATTGATGCATATATATTTTTTGATATTTTCTTGGTGCAACATACAACCCCTTTTTGGAGCTTTAGGAGGAAGTATTTTAACCCAAGGGATACTCTTTTGAGAATCATTAGAGCAAAAGAATATTGAATTCAGAGGTTAGAATTAATTGATAAAGTGCCATATATATGGACTTGTTGATTTATGGGTATCCAGTTTTACATGTATTCCATTGCATAGCAATGACATAGGCAAACGTTTGATGTTGCATGCCACCCACATGCACAATCTTATATTTGCATAGTTTTAATATGGTGCATCATTCATGTTCCTCCAAAAGTCTTGGAAAAATCCAAATGGAAAGGACGTAGTGCACATAATGACTCAATTCCAACTCAGAAGTCTGGGAATGACAGGTGATTTTAGTTGTATTCGTATGCTTGGAAAAATCATTAAGGTGCATAGGAATTGGTGGGCTAGCCTAAATTAGTCGGCCTTTTAGTCTCTTGTAAGTTGTGTGCCTAAATGATCAATAAAGTGTGCATTTTCCAAAAAAAAAACAAAAAAAAAACCATAAACCCTAAACTTTAAATCCTAAACCTTAAACCATAAACTAAAACCCTACCCCATAAACTCTAAATCCTAAATCTCATGTTTTACACTTTTATAATCAAATGACTAAGTGTTAAATTTTAATTGAAATTCAGAACTTTTAGGAACGTCACAGAATTATGTTTTGTATATTTAACACAAAGTCGTGACTCAAGGGGTGAGTTATGGATTCAGTCTCTTTCTTGCTTTAGATTATTGTAGCATTAGCAATGGTCATGATTGTATATTTTGTCTCTAGAACACAAAATCATGTCGATGAGAATATGCCATAACTCGTGTCTCTCTGTTGAACATATTGTTATGGCACTAAGAATGATCATGAATATATATTTAATCACTATAATACTGGGTCACAGTATTGGGTATGACCATAGCTTGTGCATTTTATCTTTATATTGCAAAGTCATTGCACTGAGAATGATTGTAACTTTGGACATTCATCAAGAGCAAAAGTCATGACCCTAGAAATAGTTAAAGCTCGAGTACTACTCTATATAACTTTCTATAGCTAAAATTCTTGGGATTAGAAATATCACTATGGCTTTTTCCGTTGATTTGTGACCTCAAGTATCAATATGCAAGACTAATATTTTGAGCAATGATTAAAACCTTTTATACATTTGAATATCATTCATTTACACCTTTTTAGGTATTGGGAGCTTGTATACATAACTCATTTAATATAAAAAAAAGAAATGATACTTTTCATATCCATGAGGATATATAAAAAAGGCTTAGACATGCTGATAAAATAAATTTTTTGATTCTTGATTAAAAGAGAGCCCATACTTCTTTCCTTGCAAAAACCACACTAGGCTAGTTTGTTCTAATAAGCTACAAGGTGGTTATTTTTTTAGAGGTGAACAATGTTTTAAAAAAATTGCTCTGAGTGTGTGCGTGAGAGATATTTTAGAATAAATTACAATAATCAATATAAATATCATCCTCAACAACTAGCTATTTCAACACAGAGGGGTACAACTTTGGTTTAGTCTGTTAGCATACATGAGTCAAATTACCTTTGATAGCCTAGTGATTCAACATCAAATATGATGAGACATAATAGAGATAAAGTAAAAGCTCCTATTATTTTGGTTAGAGCTTTAGCATTCATTCTAGAGTTGAGAGAGGAACAAAATAAATTATTTTAATTATTCAGTATAATTTTAATTTTTATTTTAATTATTTATCAGTTTATTTTTATAGAAATATTAATTACAAAATAAATTATTAGTGAGACAGATCTAATTTAAATTAAACTAGTATATCTTAAAATAAAAGAATAAATCGCATTTTTTTTACATTTTAATTTTAAATATTCAAATTTAATTATTTATTTGATTATTTTTATATAAATATTAATTACAAAATAAATTATGAGTTACACAAATATAAAATATATAAATTATTTTTCATTAAATAATATAGATAAACTTTTTAAAAGAAAAAAAAAATTTTAAAACAAAAAATTATTATATATTAATATATTTTGCTTTGCATCTGAATCATTTTAGGTTTTCTAATTATATTAAAATTGATATATATCTTATTAATAATAAATTATTAATTTATTTTTTGATCATTATTAGAATATTTATCAATAAAATAGTTTATATTGAATATAAATGATATATAAATATAATGATAATTATAACTAAATATTGAATTCACTTTTGAAAAAAATTTAAAAATTATTAAATTTTCCAAGGTTATAACCTTTGAAAATATCAAAAAATAATAAAAATAAATTTTTTGTTTTTTTACTTTTTAAATTAAACTTTAAAACTATTAAATACATAGAGAGTTAAATAAGTTAACTCTTAGAGCTCGTAATGCCTAAATACAGTAACCATTAAACCGATATATAATATATAATAAATAATAAATCTAATTTTTATTATAATTTTAAATATTCATTTTAATTATTTATTAGTTTATTTTTATAGAAATATTTATTACAAAATAAATTATGAGTGCGACAAATATAATTTAAATAATTTATTTTTAATGAAATAATATATATACACATATACAAGAAGTAAAAATTTAAAAATTAAAAATTATTATCCAGTAATATATTTTACTATAATTTTGAATCAATTTGGGTTTTGTAAATATTTTTTAATTAATTTCTATCTTTTTATTATTAGTTTATTCAATTAATTTTTGATCATTATTATAATATCTATCAATAGAATTGTTTATATTGACTTTATATGATATATGATTATTAATATTATTATAACTAAAATATTATAATTACATTTAAAAAAATTTTAAATATTATTATATTTTCAAAGGTTATAAACTATGAAAATTAAATTGAGATTTATGATTTTTTTATTAATGTACACCTGTTTAATAGTTTAAGTATTTAAAGGTTTTGTCATTTAATAGTTTAGCAATTTATGTTTTTAGGCATTTAGTAGTTTATAGGTTTTATTTAAACAATTAAATAAAAATAAAAAATTGTAATTTTTTCTCAGTTTCATAGATTATAACCTTTGAAAGTATAATAATATATAAAATTTTTTGAAATGTGAATACAATATTTAGTTATAATAATCATTATATATATATATCATATAAATTCAATATAAATAATTTTATTGATAAATATTCTAATAATGATCAAAAAATAAATTAATAATCTATTATTAATAAGATAGATATCAATTAAAATATAATTACAAAACCTAAAATGATTCAGAAGAAAAGCAAAATATATTACTATATAATAATTTTTTGTTTAGAAACTTTTTTTTCTTATAAAAAGTTTATAAATAATTTTTTATTAAAAATAATTTATATAAATTACATTTGTCTAACTCAATTTATTTTGTAATTAATATTTATATATAAATAAATAATTAATTAATTAAAATGAATATTTAAAATTATAATGAAAAAAAATGAGATTTATTATTTATTATTTAGAGATACCAGTTTAATTTAAATTAGATCTGTCTCACTAATAATTTATTTTGTAATTAATATTTCTATAAAATAAATTGATAAATAATTAAAATAAAAATTTTAAATTATACTGAATTAAATTAAAATGAGATCTATGGTTTATTATTAAGGTATACCAGTTTAATAATTTAAGTATTTAGAGGTTTTGTTGTTAGGAGTTTAACGATTTATGTTTTTAGGCTTTTAGTGGTTTATAGGTTTTATTTAAAAAAATAAAATAACAAAAAAAATTTATATTATTTTTTATCAATTTCATTGGTTATAACATTTGAAAATATAATAATATTTAAAATTCTTTGAAATTTTAATACAATATTTTGTTATAATAATATTAATAATTATATATCAAATAAATTTAATATAAATAATTTTATTGATAGATATTATAATAATGATCAAAAATTAAATTTATAAACTATTAATATTATGATAGATATTAATTAAAAAATATTAACAAAACCCGAATTGATTCAAAATATTTTTAATGTAACATATATTACTTGATAATAATTTTTAATTTTATACTTCTTTTATAAGCATATATTTTTATTAGATAAATAATATATTATTTAAATTATATTTGTCCCACTCATAATTTATTTTGTAATAAATATTCTTAAATAAATACACTAATAAATAATTAAAATGAATATTAAAAAATATAATAAATAGCAATAAAAAATAGATTTATTAATTATTAAATAGTATTTAGCGGTTTAATGGTTTATGTATTTAGGTATTACGGAATTTAGGAGTTTATTGATTTAACTTTATATGCATTTAGTAGGGCTACTCACGGGACTCGGAGATTCGTGACCCGACCTGAACTCTTGTCTCGAAAGAATCGGGACTGAGAAAAATCCGTTGACTTTCACTTTTCCCGTCCTGTTCTGTCACCTATTTTTTCTATTGGGACAGTTCTGGATATTAAGCAATATCCATCCCGAGAACCATCCCATTCTAAAAAATGGATACTAGAACTAGGAATATATATAAATATAACATGAAGATGCCACCAATTCTGCTACTGCCCATCAAATTCCGACGTACCTATTGCTGTTACGACGAGTTCCATACAACCTCAAGCCATTCCAGTCGTGTTTAGTTAGGTCCAGCCCTTGTCCGTCGCACTTCTGGTTGCCTCCAGAGTGTCCCAGATGCCACCAGCCTTTTGGTTTGTTTTTCTGATGAGAATTGAGTGATTAATTTTTATTATTATGTGTCTCAGTCAGTTTTGTTGAGTATTGTTTGTGGAGTTGTTGTTCGGCTGGATGAGTGGGCTGAATGTGTTGCAGTCAGTTTTGTAGAGCTTGCTTGTTTGAAATATTTATATGTATTTATGCTTAACATATCATATTAATTAATGTCAATGCAGATGGCACAATCCAGCGGTAAACGAAAAATACAATAAATTGAAGATGATGACATCTCAAATGAACAAAGTACTGGTAATTCCAATCATCATCCTTTCACGAATCCTCCTATTGTTTCGGAAGGTTCTTCAATTCCAATTGTTAAAGAAAGTCAAGGTACATCTGAACCTCAAGCTCATAAAAAGTATAAGTTTGTGGTTTGGGAAACTTATGAGATATTAGTTGATTCATAGGAAAATAAAAATGGTAGGGTAGCTTGTATATTGTGTAGGAAAGAATATTTGGCAAAAAGTGATCAATGTACTTCGGGTTTATGGAAATACTTGAGAGAGACTTGTAGGAAATTTCCACACAAAAAAAGAATTAATAGAAGTTTACAAAGGTAAAGACAAGTCACAATCTTTGTTGAGTTTCACTAAAGGTACTAGTTCAGAGGATAACAAATTAACTTGTTGGCAATTTGATCAAGAACTAGTTAGGGAGGCTTTGGTGAAAATGATCATAAAAGATGAATTGCCTTTTTGTTTTGTTGAGAGGGATGAGTTTAAGGAGTTTTGTGAAGTTAGTGTGCCTCAATTTAAAATTACACCTAGGCACTCTACACTGAGGGATTGTTTATCTTTGTTTGTGAAGGAAAAGAAGAAATTATTTGATAGCTATCATCTCATTGTTGTAGAGTTTCTTGACAACCGACACTTGGACTAGCATTAAAAATTTGTCTTATATATGTTAGACTGTTCATTCCATTAATTCTCAATGGAATATGCATAAAAGGCTTTTGAACTTTTGTGTAATTAAAAGTAATTCTGGAGTTAATATTAGAAATGCTATTGAGTTTTGCATGAATGAATGGGGTTTGAGAAAGTTGATGTGCATTACTATTGACAATGCATCAAATAATGATGTTGCAGTTGAAAAATTGAAAAAAAGGCTTGTGAAGAAAAGTGTTGTACTTTTGAGAGGCGAGTATTTTCATATGAGATGTTGTGCTCATATCCTAAACTTAATTGTCAGAGATGGCATTGCTGTAGTTGAGGGCGCTATTCAAAAAATTAGAGGCGTGGTGAAATATGTGAGGAGCAGTCCTAAAAGATTATATATATTTAAGTTATGTGTTGAAGAAGCAAACTTGACATATAGATCTTTATTGCAATTAGATTGTCATACAAATCAGAATTCAACTTATTTGATGCTACAAACTGATATAAATTATCAAAAAGAATTTGATAAGTCGGAGGACAAAGACAAAAGGTTTTTGAATGAGTTTGGTTCAAACGTTCCAACTGAGAGAGACTGAACAAACGCCAAAATTTTGGCTCGTTTTTTGAAAACTTTTTATGAGGTAACTTGTAAATTTTATGGCTCATAATATTCTACCTCTAGTGTTTATTTTCCTGAGATTATTCCAATTTTGAAAAAAAATTGAACTTTGTGAAAATAGTTGAGTTACGATGGTGTCTGAAATGGCTATGAAAATGAGGCATAAATTCAACAAATATTGGGGTTCTCTTCAGTCAACAAATATTATTTTTTTTGTAGCAGTAGTGTTGGATCATAGATATAAGCTCAAATTTCTCAAGGTTATGTACACTTAGCATTATGGAAAGGATTTGACTAAAATTTTGGTGAAAAAGGTTATAAATGCTTTAAATGAGATGATGGATGATTATAAAGATTTAAATGAAGATGAATCAAAAGAAGATGATTTCTCTTCTACTGTGTTGAAGAAAAATGATGATTTCTTTGATGGTAGTGATACTTATGTTGATGATATTTTTTGTTGAATTGGAGAAAGAACAAGAAGTTGCAGCTTTGGAAGAGTTGGATAGGTACTTGGAGGATAAACTTGAAAAAAATAGAATTGATTTTGAACTTCTAAACTGGTGGAATGTAAATGAGGTGGCCTATGAATCTACATTTATCACTGGGGGGATAACTTTAAATAAATTTATGAGTTCTTTAACACCTATTATAGCTGAAGTTCTCATATGTCTACAAGATTGGTTGAGAAGCTCAAACAAACCTATTGAAATTGAAGAATTAGTTCAACACCTTGATGATGATGAATCAGGTTAGTATACAAATCTTGTAAATTTTAATTTCACTTTTACTTATTTTATTCATTCACTTTAATAAAAATATGGTTCAATTACAATTTTCAGAGGGGTCTAAAGATCCAAATAATCTTTTAACTATAGTTGGCCAACTAAATTTGGAATGAGTGTAATAAATTTTATAAGGTAATATTTTGTTTATTTATTACTTTTTCATCTTAGAAATTTATGTCTACATGATTAACACGTTTTCATCTTTGGTTGTCCTTCTACAGTGGAGGAAGAAAAGGGAGGAGTTGTAGAAGAGATAATTAATTGGGTTTGGATTTTCGTTGATGTTCTGGGATTGACCTTTGAAATGATTATTATCATGGTTGTTATTAGTTGTATTTTTTTGTTATATTAAGCTGCCTAAATATAGCAATTACTTAAGTAGTAATTGTTGCTACCAGTGTTTGTGGTCATCTTTAGCTATTCCTTAATATTATAAGTAATTGTTTAAAAAATGTAGTATTACTATTATGGTGAACTTTCACTCGGCTGAACAAAGCCAACTTGTGACAAAACAAAGAACCAGATTAAGCACACAACTTGGTCCCGTTCTATTTAACATTTCTATCCTTTTCTACACATCAAAGCTTTTGACAAGGTAATGGAACTCGTTTGGGGTAATCAGTCTATTTGACAAAACAAAATTGGCCCAATTTGAGTTTGAAAGATACATAACAAAGGAATGATAAATGGTACAACAAAAGGTTTCGACATGAACTAATATGGCTAGTTTGAAGAAAATAAATTGAAAAAAATGTCCGAACTATGTTCCATCCCGGAACCATTTTCACCTACCCATAATCCCCGATCTACATACCATCCCATCCTGATATTTTAAACCTATGGGACGGGTCTGGATCTTCAAAAAAAAATCTCCGAACTGTAGGAATGGAATGGAAATTTGTAATCTTCATCTAGTCCCATCCCAAGAGCACCCCTAGCATTTAGTGTTTTATAGGTTTTATTTAAAAAATAAAATAACAAAAAATTTATTTTTATTATTTTTTGATATTTTCAGAGGTATAATTTTTAAATTTTTTTCAAATGTGAATACATTATTTAATTATACTAATCATTATATTTATATATTATATAAATTCAATATAAATAATTTTATTGATAACTATTCTAATAAAAATCAAAAAATAAATTAATAATCTATTAATAATAAGATAAATATTAATTAAATTATAATTACAAAACTTAAGATGATTCAGAAGCAAAGAAAAATATATTACTATATAATAATTTTTTGTTTTTGAATTTTTTATTCTTTTAATATTTATATAAATTATATTTGTCTAACTCATAATTTAATTTGTAATTAATATTTATATATAAATAAACAAATAAATAATTTAAATGAATATTTAAAATTATAATGAAAAAAAATGAGATTTATTATTTATTATTTTTTATTTAGGGATACCGGTATAATTTAAATTACATCGGTCTCACTAATAATTTATTTTCTAATTAATATTTCTATAAAAATAAACTGATAAATATTTAAAATAAAAATTTAAAATTATACTGAATAAAAATTAAAATGAGATTTAAGATTTATTATTAATGTATACAAGTTTAATAGTTTAAGTTTTTAGAAGTTTTTTCATTATGAATTTAGCGATTTATGTTTTTAGGCTTTTAGTTGTTTATAGGTTTTATATAAAAAAATAAAATAACAAAAAATTTTCTATAATTTGTTATCATTTTCATAGGTTATAAGCTTTGAAAATATAATAATATTTTACAATTTTTTAAAATGTGAATACAATATTTAGTTTAAATAATATTAATAATTATATATTATATAAATTCAATATAAACAATTTTATTGATAGATAATATAATAATGATCAAAAATTAAATTAATAAACTATTAATAAAAAGATATATATTAATTAAAAAATATTTACAAAAACCTAATAGATTGAAAATTAAAGTAAAATATATTACAGGATAATAATTTTTAATTTTAAAAATTAACTTCTTTTAAAAGCGTATATTTTTTTAATTAAAAATAAATTAATTAAATTATATTTGTTGCACTCATACTTTATTTTGTAATAAATATTTCAATAAAAATAAACAAATATATTATTAAAATGAATATTTAAAATTATAATAAATAGAAATAAAAATTAGATTTATTTATTATTAAGTAGTATATAGTAGTTTAATTGTTTATGTATTTAGGCATTACGGGGTTTAAAAGTTTAGTGATTTAATTGTCTATGCATTTAGTGGTTTATGAGTTTTATTTAAGAAAAAAATAAATAAAAAAATATTTTTATTATTTTTTGATATTTTCAAAGGTTATAACCTTTGAAAAAATTATAATTTTTAATTTTTTTTCAAAAGTGAATAATTATTTATTTATAATAATCATAATAATTATATATCATATAAATTCAATATAAATAATTTTATTGATAGATATTCTAATAATTATAAAAAATAAATTAAAAATCTATTATGAATAAGATTTATATTACTTAAAATATAATATCAAAACCTAAAATGATTCAAAAACAAAGCAAAATATATTACTTAATATTAATTATTTGTTTTTAAATTTTATTCTTTTTATAAGCTTATCTATTTTTTGATGAAAAATAATTTTTATAAATTATATTTTTAACTCATAATTTATTTTATAATTAATATATATATATATAAATAAATAACTTAACAATCAAAATGAATTTTTAAAATTATAATGAAAACAAATAAAAATGAGATTTATTAATTATTATTTAGGGTCAACCCATTTAGTGATTTATATGTTTTATTTGAACAATGAAATAATAAAAAAAATATTTTTTTTGTATTTTCACATGTTCAAAGTTTATAATCTTTGAAAATATAATAATTTTAAAATTCTTTTCAAAAGTGAATACAATATTTAGCTATAATAATTATAAAATTATTTATCATATAAATTAAATATAAATATTTTTATTGATAAATATTCTAATAATGATAAAAAAATAAATTAATACGATATTATTAATAAGTTATATATCAATTAAAATATAATTACAAAACTTAAAATGATTCAAAAACAAAGTAAAATATATTACTATATAATAATTTTTTAAATTTTTTTCTTCTTTTAATGAGCTTATCTATATTTTTTTGTTGAAAATTAATTTATATAAATTATATTTGTCTAACTTATAATTTATTTTGTAATTAATATTTATATAAAAATAAACAAATAAATAATTAGAATGAATATTCAAAACTATAATGCAAAAAATAAAAATGAGATTTATTATTTATTATTTAGAATATACCTATTTAAAAAATTTATCTATTTAGGGTTTTCGAGATTTAGAAGTTATTGATTTATGTATTTATGGATTTAATGGTTTAACGCTTTTATTTAAACAATGAAATAACAAAAAATTTATTTTTGATATTTTTTTAAATTTTCAAATGTCATAACATTTGAAAATATAATAAATTTTAAATTTTTTAAAAATGTGAATACAATATTTAGTAATAATAATTATTATAACTATATATAATATAAACTAAATATAAACAATTTTATTGATAATATTATATCAATTATCAAAAAAGTAAATTAATAAACTATTATCAATATGATAGGTATAAATTATAATATATTTAAAAAACCTAAAATGATTCAAAATCAAAGTAAAATTTATTAATAAATAATAATTTTTTTTTTAGTTTTTGCAACATTTTATAAGCTTATATATTTTTTTGATGAAAAATATATTAATTAAATTATATCTGTCACTCATAATTTATTTTGTAATTAATATTTCTATAAATTATTTAAATTATATTTAAGGTTTACGAGTTTAAAAGTTTAGGTATTTAGGGGCTTCAGGGTTTAAAAGTTTAGAGATTTGTATATTTAGGCATTTAATGGTTGATAAGTTTTATTTAAACAATTATATAACAAAAAATTTATTTTTGTTATTTTTTCTCATTTTTGAAGATTATAAACTTTAAAAATATAACAATTTTTAAATTTTTTTTATATGTGAATACTATATTTAGTTATGATAATCTTAATAAATATATATCATGTAAATTCAATATAAACAATTATATTGAATTATATTATATTAATGATCAAAAAATAAGTTAATAAACTATTATTAATAAGATAGATATTTTTTAAAATATATTTGCAAAACATAAATTTATTCAAAATCAAAGTAAAATATAATACTAAAATATAATTTCTTTGATGTTTTGCTTCTTTTTATAAGTTTATATTTTTTGTTATTAAAAGTAAATTATTTAAATTATATATGTCTTCAACATAATTTATTTTTAATTTATAATTCTATAAAAATAAACTAATAAATAATTAAAATGAATATTTAAAATTATAATGAATACAAATAAAATTGAGATTTATTATTTATTATTCAGGATATACTAGTTTAATGGTTTAAGTATTTAGGTGTTTTGGTGTCTAGTGATTTAAGTGTTTAGGACTTTAGTGATTTATAGTTTTTATTTAATGATTGAAAAAATAAAAAATTAAATTTTTTGATTTTTTTTAAATTTTTGAAGGTTATAACCATTCAAAATATAATAATTTTTAATTTTTTTAAATGTTAATATAATATTTAGTTATAATATTCTTAATAATTATATATAATGTAAACTCAATATAAATAATTTTATTAATAAATATTATAATAATGATCAATAAAAAATTAATAAACTATTATTAATAAGAATGATATAAATTAAAATATAATTGCAAAAATTAAAATTATTGAAAATCAAAATAAAATATATTACTACATAATAAATTTTTGTTTTTAAAATATTGTCTCTTTTTATAAGCATATATATTTTTTTTGATAAAAAATAAATTATTAAAAATAGATCTGTCTCACTAATAATTTATTTTGTCATTAATATTTCTATAAAAATAAACTGAAAAATAATTAAAATAAAAATTTAAAATTACACATAATAAAAATTAAAATGAGATTTATGATTTATTATTAATGTATACGAATTTAATAGTTTAAGTATTTAGAAGTTTTGTCGTTTAGGAGTTTAGCGATTTATGTTTTTCGGCATTTAGTGGTTTATAGGTTTTATTTAAACAATAAAATAACAAATAAAAAATTTGTAATTTTTTGTCATTTTCACAGGTTATAACCTTTGAAAATATAATAATATTTAAAATTTGTTGAATTGTGAATATAATATTTAGTTATAATAATTTTAATAATTATATATCATATACATTCAATATAAAAATTTTATTGATAGATATTATAATAATGATCAAAAATTAAATTAATAAACTATTAATAATAAGATAGATATTAATTAAAAAATATTTACAAACCCAAATTGATTCAAAATTAAAATAAAATATATTACTAGATAATAATTTTTAATTATTAAAATTTTACTTCTTTATTAAGCGTATATATTTTTTTTGATTAAAAATAAATTATTTAAATTATATTTTCGCCCTCATAATTTATTTTGTGATAAATATTTCTATAAAATAAACTTATAATTAATTAAAATGAATATTTAAAATATTAAAAAATTGAAATAAAAATTAGATTTCTTAATTATTAAGTCGTATATAGCAGTTTAATGGTTTATGTATTTAGGAATTACGGGCTTTAGGAGTTAACTGATTTTACTGTGTATGCATTTAGTGGTTTATAGGTTTTATTTAAAAATTAAAATAACAAAATATTTATTTTTATTATTTTTTGATATTTTGAAAGGTTATAACATTTGAAAATATAATAATTTTTAATTTTTTTCAAATATGAATTCAATATTTAGTTATAATAATCATTATATTTATATATCATATAAATTCAATAAAAACAATATTATTGATAAATATTCTAAAAATGATCAACAAATAAATTAATTATCTATTATTAATAAGATAGATATCAATTAAAATATAATAAAAAAACCTATGGTGATTCAGAAGAAATCAAAATATATTACTATATAATAATTTGTTGTTTTGAAATTTTTTTTTTTTATAAAAAGTTTATCCATATTTTTTTGATGAAAATTAATTTATATAAATTATATTTGTCTAACTCATAATTTATTTTTTAATTAATATTTATAAAAAAATAAAGAAATAAATAATTAAAATGAATAGTTAAAATTATAATGAAAAATATAATATAAAGATTTATTCTTTATTATTTTGGGTATACCAGTCTAATTTAAATTAAATCTATCTCACTAATAATTTATTTTGTAATTAATATTTTTATGAAAATAAACTGATAAATAATTAAAATAAAAATTTAAAATTATACTCAATAAAAATTAAAATGAGATTTATGAATTATTATTATTGTATACCAGTTTAATATTTTAAGTATCTAGAGGTTTTTTCGTTTATGACTTTAGCGATTTATGTTTTTATGCATTTAGTGGTTTATAGGTTTTATTTAAACAATGAAATAACAAAAAAAAATATTTTTGATATCTTTTCACATTTTCAAAGGTTATAACCTTTGAAAATATAATAATTTAAAAATTTTTTAAAATGTGAATACAATATTTAGTAATAATAATCATTATAATTATATATAATATAAACTAAATATAAACAATTTTATTGATAGATATAATATCAATTATCAAAAAATAAATTAATATGCTATTATTAATATGATTGATATAAATTAAAATATAATTGCAAAACCTAAAAATATTCAAAATCCAAGTAAAATTTATTAATAAATAATAATTTTTTTTTAGTTTTTGCTTCTTTTTATAAGCATATATTTTTTTTGATGAAAAATAAATTATTTAAATTTTATTTGTATCACTAATAATTTATTTTGGAATTAATAATTTAATAAATTATTTAAATTATATTTAAGGTTTACGAGTTTATAGGTTTAAGTATTTAGGGGCTTTTGTGTTTAGGAGTTTATAGGTTTAAGTGTTTAGGTATTTAGTGGTTTATAAGTTTTATTTAAAGAATGATATAACAAAAAATTTATTTTTATTATTTTTTTAATTTTTGAAGGTTATAACCTTTTAAAATATAATAATTTTTAGATTTTTTTTCAAATGTAAATATAAGATTTAGTTATAATAATCTTAATAATTATAAGTCATTTAAATTCAATATAAATAATTACATTGCTAGATATTATAATAATCATCAAAAAAAATTTAATAAACTATTATTAAAAAGATAGACATATTTTAAAATATATCTGCAAAATCTAAATTTTTTAAAAATCAAAGTAAAATATATTACTTAATAATAATTGTTTTAATGTTTTCCTAATTTTATAACTTTATATTTTTGTTATTATAAATAAATTATTTAAATTAATTTGTCTTACTCATTATTTATTTTGTAATTTATAATTCTATAATAATAAACTAATAAATAATTAAAATAATTATTTAGTATTATAATGAATACAAATATTATTGAGATTTATTATTTATTATCCAGGAAATACCGGTTTAATGGTTTATGTATTTAGGTTATTTTGGGTTTAGGAGCTTAGTGATTTAAGTGTTTAGACCATTAGTGATTTATAATTATTATCAACAGAATTAAAAAACAAAAAAATTTAATTTTTTGAATTTTTTTAATTTTTGAATCTTGTAACCTTTGAAAATATAATAATTTTAAATTTTTTTTAATGTGAATATAATATTTAGTTATAATAATCTTAATAATTATATATAATGTAAACTAAATATAATTAATTTTATAAATAGATATTAAAATAATGATCATTAAATACATTAATAAACTAGTATTAATAAGAATTATATAAATTAAAATATAATTGTAGAATCTAAGATGATTCAAAATCAAAATAAGATATATTACTAAATAATAATTTTTTATTTCAAAAATTTTGCCTCATTTTATAAGCATATATATTTTTTTGATGAAAAATAAATTATTTAAATTATATCTGTCTTACTAATAATTTATTTTGTAATTAATATTTCTATAAAAATAAATTGATAAATAATTAAAATGAATATTTAAAATTATAATGAATACTAATAAAAAAATATTTATGATTTAATATTTTGGGTATACCTATTTAATGGTTTATGTTTTTTGTGGATTTGGGGCTAAGGAGTTTATTGCTTTATATGTTTGCACATTTAGGTGTTTATAGGTTTTATTTAATCAATGAAATAACAAAAAAATTATTTTTATTAATTTTCGTGATTTTCAAAGGTTATTACGTTTGAAAATATAATAATTTTTTAATCTTTCTAAAATATGAATACAATACTTAGTTATAATAATCATAATACTTATATTTGATGTAAATTTAATATAAAAATTTTCTTAATATATATTATTATAATGATGGAAAAATATATTAATAAACTATTATTAATAAGATAGATATTAATTAAAATATATTTGCAGAAAACAAAATAATTCAAAATCAAAGTAAATTATATTACTAAATAAAATTTTAAATTTTTGAAATCTTGTTTATTGTTATAAGCTTATTTTTTTATAAAAAATGATATATTTAAATTTTATGTCTCACTCATTATTTATTTTGTAATTAATATTTCGATAAAAATAAACTAAAAAAATAATTAAAATGAATATTTAAAATTATAATGAATACAAATAAAAATAAAATTTTTATTTATTATTTAGGTTATATAGGTTTAATGGTTTAAGTATTTAGGGGGTATGGGGTTAAGGAGTCTAGATATTTAAATAATTAGGCTTTTAGTAGTTTATAAGTTTTATTTAAATAATAAAATAATAAAAAAATTATTTTTGTGATTTTTTATCATTTTTTAAGGTTATAACCTTTGAAAATATAATAATTTTTAAATTTTTTTTAAATGTAAATATAATATTTATTTATAATAATCTTAATAATTATAAGACATTTAAATTCATTATAAGTAATTTTATTGATATATATTATAAGAATGATCAAAAAATAAATTAATAAACTATTATTAATAAGATTGATAGCAATTAATATATAAATGCAATAACAAAAAATATGAATACAATACTTATTTTTATGAATGAAATAACAAAAAATTTATTTTTATGAATTTTCGTGATTTTCAAAGGTTATAAACTTTGAAAATATAATAATTTTTTAATTGTTCTAAAATATGAATACAATACTTAGTTATAATAATATTGATAATTATATCTGATGTAAATTCAACATAAAAAATTTTATTAATATATATTATATTGATGATCAAAAAATAAATTAATAAACTATTATTAATAAGATAGATATTAATTAAAATATATTTGCAGAACCCAAAATAATTCAAAATCAAAGTAAATTATATTACTAAATAAAATTTTAAATTTTTGAAATTTTGTTTACTTTTATAAGTTTATATTTTTTTCATAAAAAATAATTTATTTAAATTATATATGTCTCAATCATTATTTATTTTGTAATTATTATTTCTATAAAAATAAACTAAAAAATAATGAAAATGAATATTTAAAATTATAATGAATACAAATAAAAATGAGATTTATTATTTATTATTTAAGTTATATAGGTTTAATGAATTAAGTATTTAGGGAGTTTTGGGATTTAGGAGTCTAGAGATTTAAATGTTTAGGCATTTAGTGGTTTATAAGTTTTATTTATATAATAAAATAATAAAAAAATTATTTTTGTGATTTTTTATCATTTTTGAAGGTTTTAACCTTTGAAAATAAAATAATTTTTAAATTTTTTTCAAATGTTAATTTATATTTAGTTATAATAATCTTAATAATTATAAGACATTTAAATTCAATATAAGTAATTTTATTGTTAGATATTATAAAATTGATCAAATAATAAATTAATAAACTATTCTTAATAAGATTGATAGCAATTAAAATATAATTGCAAAACCTATATATAATGATTCAAAATCAAAGTAAAATATATTACTAAATAATAATTTTTTGTTTTAAAATTTTTACTTCTTTTTATAAGCTAATATTTTTTTTGATTAAAAATAAATTATTAAATTTATAGTTGTCTCGCTCATTATTTATTTTGTAATTAATATTTCTATAAAAAATAAACTAATAAATAATTAAATGAATATTTAAAATTATAATGAATACAAATTAAAATGAGATTTATGATATATTATATGTGGTATACTGGTTTAATGATTTTATTATTGAAGGGTTTTTTTGTTTAGGAGTTTATTTATTTATGTTTTTAGGCATTTAGTGGTTTATAGGTTTTATATATATAATAAAAATAAAAATTTTTTTTTAGATTTTTTCTGATTTTCAAAGGTTATAACCTTTAAAAATAAAATAATTTATAAAAATTTTTGAAATGTAAATACTATGTATAATTATATTAATTTTACTAATTATTTATCATATAAATTCAATATAAACAATTTTAATGATAGATATTATAATAATGATTAAAAGTTAAATTAATAAACTATTATTAATAATATAAATATTAATTAAAATTTATTTACATAACACAAAATGATTCAAAATCAAATCAAAATATATTACTATATAATAATATTTAATTTTTAAATTTGTCCTTTTTATAAGCTTATATTTTTTTTGTTTAAAAAAAATTATTTAAATAATATTTTTCTTACTCGAAATTTATTTTGTAATTAATTTTTCTAAATAATTAAATTATAAATAATTAAAATGAATATTTAAAATTATAATACATAGAAATAAAAATGAGATTTATTATTTATTAAGTAGTATATAGATGTTAAAATGTTTATGTATTTAGCGGTTTCGGGGTTTATGAGCTTACTAATTTAAGTAAGTAAGCATTTAATGGTCTATAGGTTTTATTTAACAAATTAAATAACTAAAAAATTATTTTTATAATTTTTTCTCATTTTTTAATATTATAACCTTTCGAAATATAATAATTTTTAAATTTTTTTCAAAAGTGAATATAATATTTACTTATAATAATCATAATAATTATATATCATATAAATTCAATATAAACAATTTTATTGATTGATATTCTAATAATTATCAAATAAAAATTAAAAATCTATTATGAACAACAGTGATATTACTTAAAATATAATATCAAACCCTAAAATGATTCAAAGGCAAAGAAAAATATATTACATAATAATAATTATTTGTTTTTAAATTTTTATTCTTTTTATAAGCTTATCTATTTTTTGATGAAAAATAATTTTTATAAATTATATTTTTAACTCATAAATTATTTTTATAATTAATATATATATAAATAAAAAACTAAAGAATCAAAATAAATTTTTTAAATTATAATGAAAACAAATAAAAATGAGATTTATTAATTATTATTTAGGGTCTACCGGTTTAAAGGATTATCTATATAGGGGTATCGGGATTTTGTAGTTTAGTGATTTAAGTGTTTATGTATTTAAGGGTTTATAGGTTTTATTTAAACAATAAAATAAAAAAAAATATTTTTTTTATTTTTTCACATGTTAAAAGGTTATAATCTTTGAAAATATAATAATTTTAAAATTTTTTTCAAAAGTGAATATAATATTTAGTAATAATAATTCTTAAATATATATATCATATAAATTCAATATAAACATTTTTATTGATAAATATTATAATAATGATAAAAAAATAATTTAATAATCTATTACTATATAATTATAAAACCTAAAATATAATTACAAAACCTCACATTATTCAGAAACAAAGCAAAATATATTACTATATAATAATTTTTTCTTTTAATTTTTTTTCTTCGTTTAATTAGTTTATCTATATTTTATTGTTGAAAAATAATTTATATAAATTATATTTGTATAACTTATACTTTATTTTGTAATTAATATTTAAATAAAAATAAACAAATAAATAATAAAAATGAATATTTAAAATTATAATGAAAACAAAAATGAGTTTATTATTTATTATTTATTATTTAGAGTATACCAGTTTAATTTAAATTATATCTGTCTCACTAATAATTTTTTTGTAATTGATATTTCTATAAAAATAAACTGATAAATAATTAAAATAAAAATTTAAAATTATACTTAATAAAAATTAATTCAGATTTATGATTTATTATTAATATATACCAATTTAATGGTTTAAGTATTCAAAGGTTTTGTCATTTAGGAGTTTATCAATTTAGTTGTTAAGCATTTAGTTGTTTATAGGTTTTATTCAAACAATGAAATAACCAAAAATTTATTTTTGATATTTTTTTCAACTTTTCAAAGGTTATAACATTTGAAAATATAATAATTTTAAAATTTTTTAAAAATGTGGATACAATATTTAGTAATAATAAATATTATAACTATATATAATATAAACTAAATATGAACAATTTTATTGAAAGATATTATATCAATTATCAAAAAATAAATTAATAAACTAGTATTAATATGATAGATATAAATTAAAATATATTTAAAAAACCTAAAATAATTCAAATTCAAATTTGTTAATAAATAATAATTTTTTTTTAGTTTTTGCATCATTTTATAAGCTTATATTTTTTTTGTTGAAAAATATATTATTTAAATTATATTTTTCACTCATAATTTTTTTGTAATTAATATTAATATAAATTATTTAAATTATATTTAAAGTTTACGAGTTAAAAGGTTTAGGTATTTAGGGGCTTCGGGGTTTACAAGTTTAGAGATTTGTCTATTTAGGCATTTAATGGTTTATAAGTTTTATTTAAACAATGATATAACAAAAAAATTATTTTTGTTATTTTTTATCATTTTTGAAGGTTATAACCTTTGAAAATATAATAATTTTTAAATTTTTTATATATGTGAATACTATATTTAGTTATGATAATCTTAATAATTATATATCAAGTAAATTCAATATAAACAATTATATTGAAATATATTATATTAATGATCAAAAAATAAATTAATAAACTATTATTAATAAGATAGATATTATTTTAAATATATTTGCAAAACGTAAATTTATTCAAAATCAAAGTAAAATATATTACAAAATAATACTTTCTTTTATGTTTTGCTTCTTTTTATAAGTTTATATTTTTTGTTATTAAAAGTAAATTATTTAAATTATATTTGTCTTCCTCATAATTTATTTTTAATTTATAATACTATATAAATAAACTAATAAATAATTAAAATGAATATTTAAAATTATAATGAATACAAATAAAATTGAGATTTATTATTTATTATTCAGGATATACTAGTTTAATGGTTTAAGTATTTAAGTGTTTTGGGGTTTAGTGATTTAAGTGCTTAGGCCTTAAGTGATTTATAGTTTTTATTTAAAGAATGAAAAGATAAAAAATTTAATCTTTTGATTTTTGTTAATTTATGAAGGTTATAACCTTTGAAAATATAATAATTTTTAATTTTTTTAAATTTGAATATAAGATTCAGTAATAATAATCTTAATAATTATATATAATCTAAACTCAATATAAATAAATTTATTAATAGATATTATAATAATGATCAATAAAATAATTAATAAAATATTATTAATAAGAATGATATAAATTAAAATATAATTGCAAAATATAAAATGATTCAAAATAAAAATAAAATATATTACTAAATAATAAATTTTTGTTCTTAAAATTTTGCCTCTTTTTATAAGGATATATATTTTTTTGATGAAAAATAAATTATTTAAATTAGATCTATCTCACTAATAATTTCTTTTGTATTTAATATTTCTATAAAAATAAACTGATAAATAATTAAAATAAAAATTTAAAATTATACTGAATAAAAATTAAATTGAGATTTATGATTTTTTATTAATGTACACCTATTTAATGGTTTACGTTTTTAGAGGTTTTGTCTTTTAGGAGTTTAGCAATTTATGTTTTTAGGCATTTAGTGGTTTATAGGTTTTATTTAACCAATAAAATAACAAAAAAAATTTATAATTTTTTCTCATTTTCATAGGTTATAACATTTGAAAATATAATACTATTTAAAATTTTTTGAAATGTGAATACAATATTTAGTTATAATAATATTAATAATTATATATCATATAAATTCAATATAAACAATTTAATTGATAGATAATATATTAATGACCAATATTTAAATTAATAAACTATTAATAAAAAGATTGATATTAATTAAAAAATATTTATAAAACCCAAATTGATTCAAAATTAATATAAAATATATTACTGGATAATAATTTTTAATTTTTAAAATTCTACTTCTTTTATAAGCGTATATTTTTTTTATTAAAAATAAATTAATTAAATTATATTTGTGGCACTCATACTTTATTTTGTAATAAATATTTCTATAAAAATAAACTGATAAATTATTAAAATGAATATTTAAAATTATAATAAATATAAATAAAAATTAAATTTATTAATTATTAACTATTATATAGCGGTTTAATGGTTTAAGTATTTAGGCATTATGAGGTTTAGGAGTTTACTGATTTAACTGTGTGTGCATTTAGTGGTTTATATGTTTTATTAAAAAAATTAAAATAATAAAAAATTTATTTTTTTATTTTTTGATATCTTCAAAGGTTATAACCTTTGAAAATATAATAATTTTTTAATTTATTTTAAATGTGAATACAATATTTAGTTATAATAATCATTGTATTTATATATCATATAAAATTTTATATAAACAATTTTATTGATAAATATTCTAATAATGATCAAAAAATAAATTAATAATCTATTATTAATAAGATAGATATCAATTAAAATATAATTACAAAACCTAAAATGATTTAGAAAAAAAAGCAAAATATATTATTATATAATAATTTTTTATTTTGAAATTTTTTTTCTTTTAAAAAGTTTATCAATAATTTTTGATAAAAAATAATTTATATAAATTATATTTGTATAACTCAATTTATTTTGTAATTAATATTTATGTATAAATAATCAAATAAATAATTAAAATGAATATTAAAAATTATATTGAAAAAAAAATGAGATTTATTATTTATTATTTAGGGATACCAGTTTTATTTTAATTAAATCTGTCTCACTAAAAATTTATTTTGTTATTTATATTTCTATAAAATAAATTGATAAAAAATTAAAATAAAAATATAAAATTATACTGAATAAAAATTAAAATAAAAATTATGATTTATTATTTAAATATACCAGTTTAATGATTTAAGTATTTAGAGGTTTTGTCGTTAGAAGTTTAGCGATTTATGTTTTTAGGCTTTTAGTTGTTTATAGGTTTTATTAAAAAAAATAAAATAACAAAAAAAAATTTATATAATTTTTTAACATTTTCATTGGTTATAACATTTGGAAATATAATAATATTTAAATTTCTTTGAAATTTTAATACAATATTTTGTTATAATAATATTAATAATTATATATCAAATAAATTTAATATAAATAATTTTATTGATAGATATTATAATAATGATCAAAAATTAAATTTATAAACTATTAATATTAAGATAGATATTAATTAAAAAATATTTACAAACCCAAATTGATTCAAAATTAAATTAACTTATTTTACTTGATAATAATTTTTAATTTTTGAATTTATACTTCTTTTATAAGCGTATATTTTTAATAGATAAATAATATATAATTTAAATTATATTTGTCTCACTCATAATTTATTTTGTAATAAATATTTCTAAATAAATATACTAATAAATAATTAAAATGAATGTTTAAAAATATAATAAATAGTAATAAAAATTAGATTTATTAATTATTAAGTAGTATTTAGCAGTTTAATGGTTTATGTATTTAGGCATTAAGGGGTTTAGGAGTTTACTGATTTAGCTTTATATGCATTTAGTATGGCTACTCACGGGACTCGGAGATTCGCAATCTGACCCAAAGTCTTGTCCCGAAAGAATCGGGAATTAGAAAATCCTTTGACTTTGACTTTTTCCGTCCCATTCTGTCACGTATTTTTTCTTTTGGGATGGTTCCGGATCTTAAGCAATATCTATCCCGAGAACCGTCCCGTCCTAAAAACCAATACTAGAAGCAAATATATATATATATGTATGTATATATAACATGAATATGCCACCAATTCCGCTACGGCCCATCCAATTCCGATGCACCTATTGCTGTTCCGATGAGTTCCAGGCAACCTCATGCCATTCCAGCCGTGTTCAGTTAGGTCTAGCCCTTGCCCGTCACACTTCTGGTTGCCTCCACCGTGTCCTTGAAGCCACCAGCCTTTTGGTTTGTTTTTTTCACGAGAATTGAGTGATTAATAATTATTATTATGTGTCTCAGTCAGTTTTGTTGAGTATTGGTTGTGGTGTTGTGGTTGGGCCGAATGAGTGGGCCGAATGTGTTACATTCAGTTTTGTAGAGCTTGCTTGTTTGAAATATTTATATGTATTTATGCTTAACATATCATATTAATTAATGGCAATGCAGATGGCACAATCGAGAAGTAAACGAAAATACAATAAATTGAAGATGATCACATCTCTAATGATCAAAGTACTGGTAAATCCAATCATCATTTTTTCACGAACCCTCCTATTGTTACGGCAGGTTCTTTAATTCCAATTGTAAAAGAAAGTCAAGGTACATCTGAACCTCAAGCTCATAAAAAGTATAAGTTTACTGTTTGGGAAACTTATGAGATATTAGTTGATTCAGAGGGAAATGAAACTGGTAGGCAGCTTGTATATGGTGAAGGAAAGAATACTTGGCAAAAGTGATCAAGGTACTTTGGGTTTATGGAAATACTTGAGAAAGACTTGTATGAAATTTCCAAACAAAAAAGAATGAATAGAATCTCACAAAGGTAAAGACAAGTCACAATCTTTGTTGAGTTTCACTAAAGGTACTAGTTCAGAGGATAACAAATTAACTTGTTGGTAATTTGATCAACAACTAGTTAGGGTGGCTTTGGTGAAAATGTTCATAAAAGATGAATTGCCTTTTTGTTTTGTTGAGAGGGATGAGTTTAAGGAGTTTTGTGAAGTTAGTGTTCCTCAATTTAAAATTCTATCTAGGCAATCCACAACGAGGGATTGTTTTTCTTTGTTTGTGATGGAAAACAAGAAATTATTTGATAGCATATCATCTCATTATTGTAGAGTTTCATTGACTACCAACACTTGGACTAGCATTCAAAATTTGTCTTATATATGTTTGACTGTTCATTACATTGATTCTCAATGGAATATGCATAAAAGACTTTCGAACTTTTGTGTAATTAAAAGTCATCCTGGAGTTAATATTAGAAATGCTATTGAGTTTTGCATGAATGAATGAGGTTTGAGAATGTTGATGTTCATTACTATTGACAATGCATCAAATAATGATGTTGCAGTTGAATAATTGAAAAAAAGGCTCGTAAAGAAAAGTTGTGTACCTTTTAGAGGCGAGCATTTTCATTTGAGATGTTGTGCCCATATCCTAAACTTAATTATCAGAGATGGAATTGCAGTAGTTGAGGGTGCTATTCAAAAAATTAGAGGTTTGGTGAAATATGTGAGGAGCAGTCCTAAAAGATTAGATATCTTTAAATTATGTGTTGAAGAAGCAAACTTAACATATGGATCTTCATTGCAATTAGATTGTCCTACAAGATGGAATTCAACTTATTTGATGCTACAAAATGATATAAAGTATCAAAAAGAATTTGATAAGACGGAGGACAAAGACAAAATTTTTTTGAATAAGTTTGGTTCAAATGTTCCAACTGAGAGAGACTGAACAAACTCCAAAATTTTGGCTCATTTCTTGAAAACTTTTTATGAGGTAACTTGTAAATTATTTTCCTGAGATTATTGTACATCAAGTGTTTATTTTCCTGAGATTATTCCAATTTTGAAAAAAAAATTGAACTTTGTGAAAATAGTAGAGATATGATGGTATCTGAAATGGGTATGAAAATGAGGTATAAATTCAACAAATATTGGGGTTCTCTTCAGTCAACAAATTTTATGCTTTTTGTAGTAGTAGTGTTGCATCCTAGATATAAGCTCAAATATTTCATGGTTAAGTACTCTTAGCATTATGGAGAGGAATTGACTAAAAATTTGGTGAAAAAGGTTATAAATACTTAAAATGAGATGATGGATGATTATAAAGATTTAAATGAAGATGAATCAAAAGAAGATGATTTCTCTTCTACTGTGTTGAAGCAAAATGATGATTTCTTTGATGGTAGTGATACTTATGTTGATGATTATTTTTGTTGAATTGGAGAAAGGTCAAGAAGTTGCAGCTTTGGAAGAGTTGGATAGGTACTTGGAGGACAAACTTGAAATAAATAGAATTGATTTTGATCTTCTAAACTGGTGGAATGTAAATGAGGTTAGGTATCCTTCTTTGGCGAATGTAGCAAGGGATGTATTTGCTATCCAAGCATCTACTGTGGCCTACGAATGTACATTTAGCACTGGGGGGAGAACTTTAGATAGATTTAGGAGTTCTTTAACTCCTATTATAGCTGAAGTTCTTACATGTCTACAAGATTGGTTGAGAAGCTCAAACAAACCTATTTAAATTGAAGAATTAGTTCAAGACCTTGATGATAATGAATCAGGTTAGTATACAAATCTTGTAAATTTTAATTTTCCTTTTACTTATTTTATTCATTCAATTTAATAAAAATATGGTTCAATTAAAATTTTCAGTGGGGTCACAAGATCCAAATATTCTTCCAACTATAGTTGGCCAACTAAATTTGGAATGAGTGTATTAAATTTTATAAGGTAATATTTTGTTTCTTTAATACTCTTTCATCTTAGAAATTTATGTCTACATGATTAACACGTTTTCATCTCTGGTTGTCCTTCTATAGTGGAGGAAGAAAAGGGAGGAGTTGTAGAAGAGATAATTAATTGGGTTTGGATTTTCGTTGCTGTTCCAGGATGGACCTTTGAAATGATTATTATCATGGTTGTTATTAGTTGCATTTTTTTTGTTATATTAAGCTGCTTAATTTTAGCAATTACTTAAGTAGTAATTACTGCTACCAATGTTTGTGGTCTTCTTTAGCTATTCCTTAATATTTTAACTAATTGTTTAAAAAATGTAGTATTGCTATTATGGTTAACTTTCACATGGCTGAACAAAGCCAACTTTTGAAAAAATAAAGAACCAAATTAAGCACACTACTCGGTACCGTTATATTTAACATTTCTATCCTTTTCTGCACGTCAAAGCTTTTTACAAGGTAATGGAACTCGTTTGCGGTATTCAGCCTATTTGACAAAACAAAATTGGCCAAATTTGAGTTTGAAAGATACATAACTAAGGAATGAAAAATGGTAAAACAAAAGGTTTCGACATGAACTAACTTGGGTGGGTTGAAGAAAATAAATTGAAAAAAATGTCCAAACTCCGTTCCGTCTAGGAACCATTTTCTCCTACCCAAAATCCCCAATCTTCGTCCCGTCCCATCCCTATATTTTCAACCTATGGGACGGGTCTGGATCTTTAAAAAAAAATTCAAAACTGTGAGAAGGGACTAGAGATTTTTAATCCCCATCCCATGAACACCCCTAGCATTTAGTGGTTTATAGCTTTTATTTAAAAAATAAAATAACAAAAAATTTAATATAACCTTTGAAACTATAACAAATTTTAAATTTTTTTTAAAATGTTAATACTATATTTAGTTATGATAATCTTAATAATTATATATCATGTAAATTCAATATAAACAATTATATTGATATATATTATAATACTGATCATACAAAAGATTATTAAACAATTAATAATAAGATTAATATTGTTTAAAATATATTTACAAAACCTAAAATGATTCAAAATCAAAGTGAAATATTTTACTAGATATTAATTTTAAATTTTTAAATTTTTGTATCCATTTATAAGCGTATATATCTTTTGATGAAAAATAAATTATTTAAATTATATTTGTCTAACTATTAATTTATTTTTTAATTTATATTTCTATAAAAATAAACTTATAAATAATTAAAATTTATATATATAATTATAATGAAAACTAATAAAAATGGGATTTATGATTTATTATTTAGGGTATACATATTTAATGGATTAAGTTTATTGTGGTTTTGGGGTTAATAAGTTTTTTGATTTATATGTTTACATATTTTGGTTTTATTTATTGATTTATAGGTTTTATTTAATTAATGAAATAACAAAAAATTTATTTTTAAAAATTTTAGTGATTTTCAAAGTATATAACCATTGAAAATATAATAATTTTTTAATAGTTCTAAAATATGAATACAATACTTAGTTATAATAATCTTAATAATTATATTTGATGTAAATTCTAAATAAAAAATTTTTTTAATATATATTATTTTGATGATCAAAAAATAAATTAATAAACTATTATTAATAAGATAGATATTAATTAAAATATATTTGCAGAACCCAAAATAATTCAAAATCAAATTAAATTATATTACAAAATAAAATTTTAAATTTTTGAAATTTTGTTTATTTTTATAAGCTTATATTTTTTTCATAAAAAATAATTTTTTAAAATAATATATGTCTCGGTCATTATTTATTTTGTAATTAATATTTCTATAAAAATAAACTAAAAAATAATTAAAATGACTATTTAAAATTATAATATATACAAATAAAAATGAGATTTATTATTTATTATTTAGGTTATATATGTTTAATGGTTTAAGTATTTAAGGGGTTTTTGGGTTTAGGAGTCTAGAGATTTAAATGTTTAGGCATTTAGTAGTTTATAAGTTTTATTTAAATAATAAAATAATCAAAAATTAGTTTTGTGATTTTTTTTATTTTTGAAGGTTATAACCTTTGAAAATATAATAATTTTTAAATTTTTTTCAAATGTAAATTTAATTTTTAGTTATAATAATCTTAATAATTATATGACATTTAAATTCAATATAAGTAATTTTATTGTTAGATATTATAAAAATGATCCAATAATAAATCAATAAACTATTCTTAATAAGATTGATAGTAATTAAAATATAATTGCAAAACCCGTATATAATGATTAAAAATCAATGTAAAATATATTACTAAATAATAATTTTTTATTTTTAAATTTTTACTTCTTTTTATAAGCTTATATCTTTTTTTATAAAAATAAATTATTAAAATTATAGTTGTCTTATTCATAATTTATTTTGTAACTTATAATTTTATAATAATAAACTAATATATAATTAAAATGAATATTTAAAATTATAATGAATATAAATAAAATTGAGATTTATTATTTATTATTCAGGATATACCGATTTAATGGTTTAAGTATTGAGGTGTTTTGTGGTTTAGGAGTTTTGTGATTTAATTGTTTAGACCTTAAGTGATTTATAGTTTTTATTTAAAAAATGAAAAAACAAAAAATTTAATTTTTTGATTTTTTTTAATTTTTGAAGGTTATAACCTATGAAAATATAATAATTTTTAATTTTTTTAAATGTGAATATAATATTTAGTTATAATAATCTCAATAATTATATATAATGTAAACTCAATATAAATAATTTTATTGATAAATATTATTATAATGATCAATAAATAAATTAATAAACGAGTATTTATAAGAATGATATAAATTAAAATATAATTGTAAAATATAAAATGATTCAACATCAAAATAAGCTATATTACTAAATAATAATTATTTATTTTTAAAAATTTGCCTTTTTTATGAGCATTTTTTTAATGAAAAATAAAATATTTAAACAATATGTCGTACTAATAATTTATTTTGTAATTAATATTTCTATAAAAATAAACTTATAAATAATTAAAGTGAATATTTAAAATTATAATGAATTCTAATAAAAATTAGATTTATGATTTATTATTTGGACTATACTAATTTATTGTTTTAAGTATTTATGGGCTTCGGGGTTTAGAAGTTTAGTCATTTTAAAATTTAGTCATTTAGTGGTTTATAGGTTTTATATAAAAAATAAAATAACAAAAAATTTATTTTTATTTTTTTTCTCATTTTTGAATGTTATAACCTTTGAAAATATAATAATTTATAATTTTTTTTGAAAAGCGATTATACTATGAAGTTATTATAATCATAATAATTATATATCATATAAATTCAATATAAACTATTTTATTGATATATATTATAATAATGATCATACAAAAGTAATAAACAATTATTAATAAGATAAATATTGTTTAAAATGAGATTTATTAATTATTATTTAGGTTATATAGGTTTAATGGCTTAAGTATTTATGGGGTTTTGGGATTTAGGAGTCTAGAGATTTAAATGTTTAGGCATTTAGTGGTTTATAAGTTTTATTTAAATAATAAAATAATCTTCATAATTATAAGACATTTATATTGAATATAAGTAATTTTATTGTTATATATTATAAAAATGATCAAATAATAAATTAATAAAATTTATTAATAAGATTGATAGCAATTAAAATATAATTGCAAAACCTATATATAATGATTCAAAATGAAAGTAAAATATATTACTAAATAATACTTTTTTGTTTTTAAATGTTTACTTCTTTTTATAAGCTTATATTTTTTTGTGATAAAAAATATATTATTAAAATTATATTTGTCTAACTCATTATTTATTTTGTAATTAATATTTATATAAAATATAAACTAATAAATAATTAAAATGAATATTTAAAATTATAATGAATACAATTTAAAATGAGATTTATAATTTATTATATGTGGTATACTTGTTTAATGGTTTGATTATTTAGGAGTTTTGTCATTTAGGAGTTTATCAATTTATGTCTTTAGGCATTTAGTGGTTTATAGGTTTTATTTATATAATAAAAATAAAAAAAAAATTTTAGATTTTTTATGATTTTCAATGGTTATAACCATTTAAAATAAATTAATATTTAAAATTTTTTGAAATGTGAATATATTATTTAGTTATAATAATATTAATAATTATATATGATATAAATTCAATATAAATAATTTTATTGATAGATATTATAATAATGATACAAAATTGAATTAATAAACTATTAATAATAAGATAGATATTAATTAAAAAATATTTAAAAAACCTAAATTGATTCATAATTAAAGTAAAATATATTACTGGATAATAATTTTTAATTTTTAAATTTTTACTTCTTTTATAAGCGTATATATATTTTTGATTAAAAATAAATTATTTAAATTATATGTGTCGCACTCATAATTTATTTTCTAATAAAAATTTCTATAAAAATAAACTAATAAATAAATAAAATAAATATTTAAAATAATAATAAATTGAAATGTAAATTCAATTTATTAAATAGTATATATCAGTTTAATGGTTTATGTATTTAGGCATTATGGGGTTTAGGAGTTTACTGATATAACTGTGTATGCATTTAGTGGTTTATAGGTTTTATTTAAAAAACAAAATAACATAAAATTTTTTTTTATTATTTTTTCATATTTCCAAAGGTTATAACCTTGAAAATATAATAATTTTTTAATTTTTTTCAAAAGTGAATTCAATATTTAGTTATAATAATCATTATATTTATATATCATATAAATTCAATATAAACAATTTTATTGATAAATATTCTAATAATGATCAAAAAATAAATTAATAAACAATTATTAATGAGATAGATATCACTTAAAATATAATTACAAAATCTAAAATGATTTAGAAGGAGAGCAAAATATATTGCAATATAATAAATTTTTTAGTTTTAAAATTTTTTATTCTTTTTATAAGTTTATCTATATTTTTTGATGAAAAATAATTTATATAAATTATATTTGTCTAACTCATAATTTATTTTGTAATTAATATTTATATAACAATAAAAAAATAAATAATTAAAATGAATATTTAAAATTATAATCAAAAAAATAATATTGAGATTTATTATTTATTATTTATTATTTAGGGTTACCGGTTTAAAAGGATTATTATTTATTATTTAGGGTTTTAGAGATTTAGTAGTTATTGAATTAAGTGTTTAGGTATTTAGTGGTTTATAGGTTTTATTTAAATAATGAAATATCAAAAAAAATATTTTTTTTTATTTTTCACATTTTCAACGGTTATAAACTTTGAAAATATAATAATTTTAAAATTTTTTTCAAAAGTGAATTCAATATTTAGTTATAATAATCATTATATTTAAATATCATATAAATTCAATATAAACAATTTTATTGATAAATATTAGAATAATGATCAAAAAATAAATTAATAATTTATTATTAATAAGATAGATATCAAATAAAATATAATTACAAACCAAGAATGATTCAGAAGCATAGCAAATTATATTATTATATAATAATTTTTTGTTTTTAATTTTTTTTTATTTTAATATGTTTATATATATTTTTTTTATGAAAAATAATTTATATAAATTATAATTGTCTAACTCATAATTTATTTTGTAATTAATAATAATTTAAAAATAAACAAAAAATAATTTAAATGAATATTTAAAATTATAATGAAAAAAATAAAAATGAGATTTATTGTTTATTATTTAGGATATATCTAATTAAAAAAATTATCTATTTAGCGTTTACGAGATTTAGAAGTTATTCATTTAAGTATTTAGACATTTAGTGATTTAAGGTTTTATTTAAATAATGAAATAACAAATAAATTATCTTTGATATTTTTTCAAATTTTCAAAGATTATAACCATTGAAAATATAATAATTTTCAAAATTTTTTAAAAATGTGAATACAATATTTAGTAATAATAATTATTATAACAATATATAATATAAACTAAATATAAATAATTTTATTGATAGATATTATATCAATTATCAAAAAATAAATTAATAAATATTATTAATATGATAGATATAAATTAAAATTAAATTACAAAAACTAAAATGATTCAAATTCAAAGTAAATTTATTACTAAATAATACTTTTTGTTTTTTAGTTTTTGCCTCATTTAATAAGATTATATATTTTTTGATAAAAAATAAATTATTTAAATTATATTTGCATCACTCATATTTTATTTAGTAATTATTATAATTTAAATAAATTATTTAAATTATATAAATTATATTTAAGGTTTACGAGTTTAAAGGTTTAAGTATTTAGGGGCTTCGGGGTTTAAGAGTTTAGAGATTTATGTGTTTAAGTATTTAATGGTTTATAAGTTTTATTTAAACAATGATATAACACAAAATTTATTTTTTGTTATTTTTTCTCATTTTTTAAGGTTATTCCCTTTGAAAATAAAATAATTTTTAAAATTTTTTGAAATGTGAATACAATGTATACTTATATTAATCATACTAATTATATATAATATAAATTTAATATAAATAATTTTAAAGATAGATATTATAATAATGATCAAAAATTAAATTAATAAACTATTATTAATAATATAAATATTAATTAAAATATATTTACATAACACAAAATGATTCAAAATCAAAAAAATATATATTACTAAATAATAATATTTAATTTTTAATTTTTTCCATCTTTTTATAAGATTATATTTTTTTATGATTAAAAATAAATTATATAAATAATATCTGTCCCACTCGAAATTTATTTTGTAATTAATTTTTCTAAAAATTTAAAATATAATTAATTAAAATGAATTTTAAAATTATAATAAATAGAAATAAAAATGAGATTTATTATTTATTAAGTAGTTTACAGCTATTATAAGGTTTATGTATTTAGGGGTTTCAGGTTTTATGAGCTACTGATTTAAGTAAGTAAACATTTAGTGGTCTATAGGTTTTATTTTAAAAAAAATAACAAAAAATTTATTATTTGTATTCTTTCTCATTTTTCAAGATTATAACCTTTGAAAATATAATAATTTTTAATTTTTTTTAAAAGTGAATACAATATATATTTATAATAATCATAATAATTATATATCATATAAATTCGATATAAATAATTTTATTGATAGATATTCTAATAATTATCAAAAAATAAATTAAAAATCTATAAAGAAAAATTGATATTACTTAAAATATAATATAAAAACCTAAAATGATTCAAAAGTAAAGCAAGATATACTACTTAATAATAATTATTTGTTTTTAAATTTTTATTCTTTTTATAAGCTTATCTAATTTTTGATGAAAAAAATTATT